>JAQBSW010002164.1:72500-109837 GCA_029291075.1 Eudiplozoon nipponicum | reverse complement strand
CCGCAACCTTGATTATAATAATAAACTGCCGAGCAATATCTGCCTAAAACATCTGGTTTTCAAGAAACATTTTATTGATTATATATATATAATATGCATAGTATATTTTGCCATTAAAACATTTTGGAATGAACCAGTGTGATGAAAGCTCAGAAAATCTTTATGTACTACTAATATGTTCAATTTTAAATCATCCGTTACGAAATTATTTACACATTATGACTTTCATATAAACAGATTCATATTGAAGTAACCCAAATAAAATTGCCAGTGTGACGTATTCGCAATTTGCTTTCGTGAGTGGTAGATTTGCACTAGCAGTTCTGCAGAGGTCTGATTGATCTCCATTTCCAAGTACACGTTGAGTTTGTTTTTGCGGTGGCTGTCGTACTAACCACTGGAAATGAGGTACAATCTAATCTTGGTCGATTGGCAACGTTTCGGCACCTCATTTCCAGTAACTTCATCTGGCTTCTAATAAAACACAGTCCAATGCTGGCTCCACCACATTTGCCAAAATATTGTAGAGTCAGCATTGCACTGTGTACGATTAGAAGTGCTAATCTATTACCACGAGCGAAAACTGTGGATACTCTACATGGCTTATTAAATTATGATTTTGGCTGCCGATTTTAAATATGCTAATGATAAATTAGAACATTCTGGTGATAATACCGACTCTAGAGTATAACCGCGGTAAAAATACTAAAAAATATTTCTCGTATTTCATTCATTAAGAAATCGTGCATATTAATGCAATTCAGACATAAAATACATTTTTCATGTAACAGTATGAGTTATCTTCAAATACTGCAATTAATTACGTTTATTATTTACCCATTTTTAGATGCTCCTGTCATTCAGGATTCAGTACAGACGACATTGGCTGCGTCGTTCGGTGATGTCTTGGCTTTAGAATGTCAAGCTGATGGTAATCCTCCCGCCATGGTCTTTTGGTACAAAATTGGACCACAGAGCCAAACGCTAGTCGAGAACATGTTAATTCCAACGAGTACACCAATTTCTCAACCAACGCTTGTGGTGTCTGGTGTTTCCTACAGTAAGAGTTCCACTCCGCCGGCGAATACAGATACACGTCCACATTCTCTCAGTTCTCAAGAAAATAAAAGAATGCAGGCAAAATCCTCTGGTGCGCTTTTGGATAGTTCCGTAGAAATGTATAAGAATGAGCTTACCATTCCGGAGCAAGTAATGGCTGGGCACTCGTTGCATCAGAGAGCTCGGCGCAGCCTGGCCGATACTAGGAGTGGCGGAGACCACACATTCAGCCACAGTTCTGAAATAATGCAACAAAGTGAATTATCGTCTGAGCCCGCGGAAGCGTATAGTCTTTCAGAACAAAATAATGAGCAAATTGGCAGCGTCTTTACTAATTTACCTCTTACTACGACCAACAGAATAGGCACGGAATTAGCATGGCGCTCGAGTTTCAAACCAGATGAAAAACTACCGCTAAATGAATCTGTTATACCATATCATGCTGGAATGAATAAAATGCACAGTAGCCAATCAAAGCTTATGAATATAGATATTGTTCAAGATGATGAAGTTCATGACGATGATGTTGGGTTTGACCTGACGAGAGCCGCCATGAAGAAAAAGGCCCCCTCAAATGACGATGAGAGCACTCTTGTCAGACGCTCAGCTATTGGTGCCACAGCGTTTACGCGTAGGGCCAGGGCGATTGGCTTACTCACAATCGACAATGGTGTGCCAGAACTGGATGGTGTTGACAAACATGTAAATTATATTTAAATATTTTTAGCTGCGGAGAACATACATTTATGCAACTACGTATTATGCATTGCGTATCTAGTAACACGTCATTTTTAATAAAACCAATAATAAAATGCCGAATTCACAATGAGCAAATGGTAGAATGTCACACACCTTTGCTTTTCTCACTTACTGGTGGTCCATTAGTAAGAGCCGAAACAACAACACATAAGCCCTTTATATTTGGTCCAGAAATATAGTACAGGTAGACGGTACAAACACCTACACGTATGTGTATTATAGCAGTAGTAGAGTTAACTTTCTATAAAATCCTTAGCGGTATGATTTTAATTCTGAACGACTACTATTCAAGAAAAGCCTCGTAAGCTAACTTTAGTCATCATCAGACTTCCCATGCTCGTGAAAATCACGACATCATCCATTGGAATAATTAAAAGTCGTATTTTCGTTGTAGAAGTGAATTAATTTGTGATAAATGTTCCATTAGGTATAGTGAAATGAAGAGTATTCCAAAGTCAGCATATCTAAAATTTACAATCTCGTTTACCCATGCGATATGCACTGACTGGCCAGTAACATGTCCGAAATCCACTTTCTATTTGGTCAAGAAATAAGAAATATCAAATTAAATGGTTTTGCGCGCCGCACATTGACGTGTAGTGCAAGCCACCTTTTGCGAGTAGATGTCTTGTTGTTCTATGAAAGCATTTTATTGTTGCCTTTGTGTTACTGCATAGTTCATTTTCACATACTACGACGCACAGTTTTGGGCCGAATGTCTTTTAGTCATAGAGTTGTGTGTCTCATTTTGGCTGAACATCCAGCTAGCTATTGAAAATCGGTTAAAAAAGAACCAAAAAACAAGAACGAAGTTGCCTCGAAACACGAGTTCGAGGAACATCTGTTACCTTCGTTTAATTGAATGTTTCAGGAGCGTCGAGTTGAACAGTTAAACGCTAATTGCGGCTCTAGGCAATTGGACGCGTTTGATATGTTGTATATCTTTTTTATATTCTTTAAGGCTCGCAAATTTACCACTCATAAAATAGGCTCCCGAACACAGAAATAATCAGCTGCTTTTTGTTTTAGGTTCATAGGTTCCGAATTGGGCTTCAGCATATTTAAGTGGAAAGTTTGTTTCATCCATAATAAGCATTGTTAAAATCCATTTTAGCAGTCCTTACATATTATTAAAATATAAAAAAATTTCTTATAATTGGTATGATGTCAGTTTTACATGGATAAATCTCGATGTCTGCTTAGAAATCAAACGTGGATGCTTCATTGCATTCTGGTCTGATGGTGTAAGAACCCCAAGTAAAGAAATTTTTCTATCATGGTTAGCATCAGAAACGTAGGACTTTAGTTAATGGGGATATAAGAGTACGCCTATGGGCTAAATGTAACTGAATTCTCAACCGTTTAACTATCCTAGCTATAATTGAGATTAGTTCGAACAATTTTTATTTCTTGAAATAATTACCAACCCGACTTGTATGGGTTAAACAATTTAATCAATCGTTAACAGCGCGGGTGGTAATAGCAGTTATTTAAATCAAGTAAACGAGATTGAAATAAACAAAAATCACATTGTATTTAACTATTCGTACAATTGGATTAGTATTTGTTTCAGGTTCGCGAACTTGATTACAAAATCTTGGTTGTAGTCTGCCAATTACAACGCATAGAGTTTACCAATGGTAAGGGCTTATTACAGCTTTTCATAATTAAGTTTTCATTGTGGTTTTATCCTCGGTGTTCAAATTTCCATCGTGCTCTGCTGATGGCCAATAAGAAACGGAAATCGCCGGTACGCATAATTGACATAACTTTGGCTACATGCGCGTGATTAGATTGATACTTATTCCAAGTCCACAAACTTGATTTTCTTAACTGCTTTCCTCTCCCGCTCAGCCGGTAATGGTTTAACTTGAATAAACGTGGAGAGACCTACCAATAATATGCTCTATAATGAGGCTGAACCCTAAGTCATGAACAGCTGTAGGCTTCTGCCTTAAACGCAAATTAATGTCACAGCGAAAGTTTGAGTCTTACACATCGATATTTGACTTGGTTTTTTTAGCTATGTCATTATGCATAGTTTACTTTTTCATTATTAATTAACTCTGCTGATATGTGTGAGATTTCCATTGTTTTTTTTAATAGACACACGCGTAAAGCGTGTTACTTCCTGTTTGTGATGATTTGCTTATTAAAGCATCACGTCATAAATTAACATTTGTGTCTGAGTTAGTTGCTACTTTTGGCTTTACCTGGTTAAGGTGGCTGTATGCGTGTGTTTGCATCTAAAATACCGTCCAGTAATTATTTGTATTAAAATCGATTTAAATAATTGCATGCGTTGGTTGAACTAAATTGTTGGGCAAATACATTTTCGTTAGTTTAAATGAGGTTGTCGGAATTGAAAAATGATACTAATTCCAACTCATTTAATCTGTCGAATAGCGTAGCAAAATTTCGACCAGTCCCGTTTGCTAACACGTTTCGACATTCCATGGCTCTCAAACGCATTCGAAATGACGAACTCGAGAAGCATAAATAAGAAAAGAAATATCTGCATTGCAATCGCTTCCGAAGTAATTTTGAATTAATTTTACCTTGCGAAGTTCCACGAGTTGCGATATTGGATAGTCGCTTTGCACCATCAGTTTCGCAAAGATCCGATTTATCCCCATTTCCAAGTACGCATCGAGTTCGTCTTTGTGGTGGCTGGGTGTTGATTCGTCCCTTTCCCCTGAAGGCTTCAACATCTTACCTGACTGGAATGTTGACGACACAATTTCCTTTAAGTCAAGAGCATCACGTTTTCAGTTTTAGCTGCGCCTATACAAGTTTACTAAATTGCGGGGATCTAGATTGCCAAGAAATCGACTTTCTTTTAATAGTTTACGGTTCAATATATTGAATTTGTACCTTTGCTATAAAGCATAGAAACAAATAATTCTAAATGCCTAGAAAACCACAGTTGCCTCGAACTCCTATTTTGACTGAACTTATTTGGAAAATCTTTTGTCTAAGTTATGACATGCATTTGATAGACATAATTTTTCTATCCTTTCTGGCTTGCGAATAACTCAAATATATGCTTGTTTTTTTAACAATAATTGATTGCGCGGGTGGTGGTAACAATTCATTAAATCAAGTTTGCGAGCTTGAAGTAAACACCAATCACATTGCATTTAACCAGTCGTCGAACAACGTAACAAAACTACCGCCAGCCTCGATAGTCAGTTTGCCGTCCTACTCTGATGCTGTTCGACGACTGGTTAAATGCAATGAGATTGGTGTTTACTTCAAGCACGCAAACTTGATTTAAAGAGCTGCATGTTTTTTGTTTTGTCGCAACTTGGGCAAAGTTAGCTTCAATTGGAGCAGATGGACATAAACCGATTAGTCAAGATTAAAAATGTGTTGACCCGTTTATGTGTGCGTTACAAACTTGGTAGCCGACACTAAGTTAAAAACCAAATGAATACTTGGTCGAGCGGTGTGGGACAATTTCACGGCGTAGTCTACCTGGTGCATGCATATAGAAACAGGAGCAAAGTCAACTTAAGTTAAGGTCAGCCACAGTGCGAGTTCAAAGAATAGATTATAAATTCAACATGCTCTTATGTTTTACGGGCAATCAACTCTACCTAAAAGAAAGAAACTAACCAAGTCCCATTAGTTATTATATAACTAAAAATTGTGTGTAATATGTGGCAGAGTGACTCAGTGGTTAGAGCATCAGATTCCGAAGCAGACGCGTCCAGGTTCGAGCCCTGTACGCAGCAAATTCTTGACATTATGTGATGAGTTCCCAGTAAGGACGAAACCGGTCTACTGGATGAATTGCCCTTTCCACACTATACAATTCTTAGTTTTTCCTGACAAATGTAAGCTCTGGTGATCATATCGAGTTCGCAACCTTGATTAAAGTAATAAATCAACTCTACGGTTTTGCTAGAAAATGATAAATAAAACAATCGAAAAGTGTTTCATTTCACTAATGCCTCATTTGCTGAGAGCATTAGTTGCAGCGGACTGTCTAAATACTAAAAAAGCGAGTTCGCGAGCGTTCAAAGCTGGCAACAGGAAAAACGCCTCCATATGAGCTAAAACTTTTGTTCAAAGAATCAATCTTAATAAAATTATTACATCTTTCCTTTGCATACAAGAAATTATACAAACATGCGCATGGCCACTCCTGTGGAACGTGGCAAACAATATCAACGGCCAAAAATATAATTCAATTTGTGCGTGAATTAAATGGACTCGGAATATGTGTGCGCTTTTGATCCTGTATCATTTATTACGAGAGCGTTTCTGATTCTTTGAAAATAATTGTGGTAAAACCTTTCAACGTACACATATTTGATATATGATAATGTTTTGTTTAATGTTTGTAAACCAAACACAAATAACGAGTACCAGTTTCAGTTCTAGTGCAAAACAGTCTAGCATATCACTGTCAATTAAACGCTTTTATAATATAAAGTTCTATACAAAAACTAATAGAAATCAAATTAAGCTGGAGCGTTTGGTGAACTAGTGTGCTTACTATAAAAAACTTTATTATCGCATTCTTTTTTCGTGTTTTAACACCAGGTTGTCATTGTATTAACAATATATTTTCACTTTCTCGCGTTTTTTACCAACTTTAGCTTCTAGCAACAAATTTGAAGCGCAGCAGCTATGAATTGCGCATCCGAGCCAAATCCGACTTCGGCCTGTATGTGTGTCTGGCGAAAAACAGCCAATCGCCAGTTGCAATGAAAAAAGTGCTCATCGGACAAGCTAGTAAGCCACATCAGATATGTGCTTTCCATGCATAGCATGACTACTAGCTAACTAGGTCTTATTTTGTGCTCAGAACTTGATTAGTCTTTGGGATGTATTTAAACGAACATTGGTTGCGCAGGGTGGTGATAACAATTATTATAATCAAGGTTGCGGTCTTGATATAAACACCTGACCCATTAATTACTTACATATGTCGGTATAAACTAAGAATTGTGTAGTGTAGAAAAGGCAATTCATCCAGTAGACCGGTTTCGTCCTTATTCGGAACTCATCATGTACTGGCCAGTAATTGCCGCGGACGAAACCGGTCTACTGGATGAATTGCCTTTTCTACACTATACAATTCTTAGTTTATACTGACATATGTAAGCAATTTGGGATGTATTGTCGGCTATTTACAATGAGTTTCCACTATTCTTTATATCAAGTGTGCGAGTTTGAGGTAAACACAAATCCCATTGTATATGACCAGTCGTCGGACAACACAGCAAAACTACCGCCAGTCGCACGCACTGACGCGTTTCGACCTTCCTTGATCATCATCAGAGTACGACGGCAAACTGACTAGCGAGGATCAAACAGCATTGAATATATAAGGAAAGCAAAATTAGAGCTGCCACTATGCCCGAATCGTAAGCTTAATTAAGATTGAGCCTTCTGTTCATGATGACTTTAATATCGGCTCCAGGCTCTGTATAATCCAACAGGTAAGTCCTACCTGAATACAGTTTCAAAACGAGCCGCTCTGGGTCTCTATAGAAGCCATACATTGGGCGACGAAAACTAATGGGGAGGTGAAATTGACAATTTTATTACGCATAAATGAGGGTAGTTTTGCTGATTTGCAACTATTAAAATAAATGGATTTGTGTTTGTTTGAAGTGACTAAACTATATTTATATAAGTGTTATCACCACCTTTGCAATCAATAACAGTTTAATTGAAAAATTGAAAATATTGTGAAAGCTGTAGAAAAGTTACTTTTGTGAGACTACTGATATAGAGAGCCAATTTTTATTTTAAGCGGTTATACCCATGTGGGTCAGTACGTTTAATTGGTAGACGTTTTGCTTTGTCGTACTACTGGTAAATTGATTTTGATTGGTGTTTATCTCATGCATACAAATTTGATTTTGGAAAATGAAGTAGAAAGCAAAGGAGAAGATGTCTCAAAGAAATCTGAAATGAACAAACCAATGAATGTGATTCGATGCCATATCACAAAACGTTTGCAACTAAGAACAGCGATGAACCGCGGTCTCCATTCACAAAAATGAACTGCCATTATAATTTCCAGCTGATTTGTGGCAGTAGTACATAGATTTCGCCATATCAAAATCTGTAAATCTTGCGCCTTTTACTAACTTGGCTTTGATTATCCAAATGACGCCATACGGGGCAATCAATCTGTTGGCATACATTTAAATTGACAAAGCAAACACAATTGCAACAGACTTCTTCTTTATTCGGAGAAGCATTTAGCATCAGATCCACCGACTTGCCCACACACCACCATTTGCTATGCGTGATAATATGTCTTCAAAGTCATTTTCATATGTTGATGTTGATCTAGATAGTTCAAAGAATGTCCTTAAGTGTGACTGAAGGTATTTAAACTAGTTTGTGCGAATGGCGATAAAATATATGGAATTGAGGCTAATTTCTACATCGCAATCTTAATCTGATCATGCTTCTTTCCGTAAATAAATTCAGGCGTTTCTTAATAATGACCATAATTACATTATAATTAAGGTTGCGGTCTTGATATAAACACCTGGCCCATTAATTACTTACATATGTCAGTATAAACTAAGAATTGTATAGTGTAGAAAAGGCAATTCATACAGTAGACCGGTTTCGTCCTTACTAGGAACTTATCACGTACTGGCCTGAATCAGCCGCGGAGAGGGCTCAAAAAATTCATGCCAGTAGGTGAGGAGTTCCTAATAAGGACGAAACCGGTCTACTGGATGAATTTCCTTTTCCACACTACATACAAAACTTAGTTTATACTGACAAATGTATGTACATAATGGGTCAGGTGTTTATATCAAGTTCGCAAGCTTGATTAAAATGTAATTGTTATCACCGCCCTCGCAGCCAATGTTCGTTTAGTTATATAATGACCATAATGCAATTGTAACCACGAGAAATTATATATTCCATCATAGTTCATTGATAATACATTTAGTGATGAGGTCTTTTCCGGCATCCTGAAAACTACACTTTGAAATGAAATTCGCAGCTTTCATTGTAGCTACTTAAATATGTTTGACTTAAATTTCTTTCGGGAGGGCCTAAATCCATTTTTCAGATGCCTATCTTATTGATACCATCATTAAAATCAATAGCAAAATGGCTGATAGTAAAAACAGATAAGGCGAACGTGGACGGTATGGTGTTAATTATTTAAAACTTGGTTTAAATTGCAAATTTGCTTAGGAGAGCGCCCTAGGCGATGACTTAACCTTGTTCTACAGCAGACAATACGCTATCCAGTCATTGCTGGTCTTCCTGAAATAAGATGATATAGGCACATCCGTTAGCACGGAAACAAACACACGCACATGAGGTTAACACGTATTCTACTCATATCAGCTTAGCACACACACACACAGACACACACACACACTTATACAATTTAACCGAACAAAACTCTCACAAACTCTTAGTAAATGCATGAATTAATAGTCAGAAATATGAGAATAAGATACATTAAGGTTCTTTAAAGAGAATAAGAAGCTTTTAACAGAAGTTACATTCATGACCTCATTATGTAAAAAGAAAATTATTGCTCAATTCTAGTACAATATACAAAAATTTCATTGTAAGCAATATATAAATGTAAGTCTGATGCTTTTATATGTGTGTTGATTTTGCCTTTTTTGCGAAATAATTCAATGGCGTAGTAATTATTGACGCTGAGTGTGTAAGAATATTTAAATGTGGCCTTTCCAATTGAGATAAACACCAATTTATATGTGTGACTAGTCGCAGAAACAAAATAGCCTGAATAGCAATCGTCCTTAGTCATCAGTAAATCGAGGCTACGCGTTTGTATATGACTTTTAGCATGACAATTTAGCCTGTGCCTGTACCAAAACAGTCACTAATAGCGCAGGTGGTTATAACAACGCTTTGAATCTAGTATGTGAACCTCCGAAAAACAGCAATCCGACATCCGTAAAACTGCTGACAGTCAAACACATTTACGTGTTTCGACTTGGGGTGGTCACCATCAAAGAGCGATGGAAAACTGGCTATGAACTCATTTTTTTAGCAGTTTCCGCTACATTTATCGACGGCATTTAACTCAACAATCTCTTATTACGCTGATGGTGATGTAATTAATTTAAATTATGCTTGTCGAATTGAAGTTAACAGTAATTCCAATTTTAAACTATCGCCGCACATAAAGACCCCGTCAGTTAACCGTACGAAAGCGTACCGGTTTGCCGTAGTCATTTCCAAAGCAAAACTCACGATTTTAACAAAAATTGATTGCGCGGGTGGTGGTAACAATGCTTTAAATCAAGTTTGCGAGCTTGAAGTAAACACCAACCCCATTGTATTTAACCAGTCTACGAACAACATAACAAAACTACCGCCAGCTGCAACGCACTGACGCGTTTCGACCTTCCATGATCATCATCAGAGTACGACGGCAAACTGACTATCGAGGATCAAACCGCATTGAATATATATGGAAATCAAATTTAGATATGCGGCTCTCACCTCTAGCAGTCTTGAATACATTGAACTTGACTGGAAATGTCGGCTGCACAATTTCTATGCATTCGCGAACATTAACTGTTTGCAGCTTTCGCCACATATACATATATAGACAACACAATTTAACAAAAATTGATTGCGCGGTTGGTGGTAACAATTTAAAGTATTGTTACCACCACCCGCGCAATCAATTTTTGTTAAATTGTATTGTCTATATATATATATATATATATATATATATATATGTGTGTGGCAAGCTCCTAAGCAGTTTATGTTCGAATGACTGCATACAAGTTGTGCAGCCGACGATTCCAGTCAAGTCCAACTGTATGCAAGACTGCTAGAGCTGCTGAGCCGCATATCTAAATTTGATTTCACTGCTATATTCAATGCGGTTTGATCCTCGATAGTCAGTTTGCCGTCGTACTCTGATGATGATCATGGAATTTCGAAACGCGTCAGTGCGTTGCGGCTGGCGGTAGTTTTGTTATGGTATTCGAAGACTGGTTAAATACAATGGGGTTGGTGTTTACTTTAAGCTCGCAAACTTCTCGATTTTGTTGCACATTCTGTTATGGAAATATTATTATTAATAATGAAAAAGTTTTACATCATATGGCCTTTTGAGCAGCATCTGGAATTTCGCCTAGTTTTTAATATGATTTTGGCAACTCTTGTGCTTTACTTATGCATATACGTTGTCCACTTCACCAATTGCGTTAAGACAAAGGTTACCTCGTGGTCACTTCTTCTGTGGTGTTTTTTAAGCTTACCGGCAGATTTTTCCACATATCATCCGAAAGCATCAAAACCATTTAGGCGTCAGTTTAAAGTTACTGCATGTCTATATGCATTTTCTAATTTTTTACTCCCACATGCCATCTCATTCAGAGCCACCGCGAATTCTCTCACATGAACATGTTGCAGGACATATCGGACAAAGTGGAAAAGTCTCCTGTGTCATTCAGAGTATACCACGGCCGAGTATCGATCACGTTACCTGGTATCGCAAAGGCAAAAAACTGAACACGGACAACAGGTTGGTCCAGTCTTTAAAACATTAATATCTTTGTTGTTTGGTTCTGTTATATTCAAGTGGTTTTAGGCCTTAGTCTAATTTTGTGCTTATTCTCAATATACCTTTTCTTATCACCGTGAAGCCTTGTCTGGGTTCAAAATTGACTTTATTGACTAATTTGAGTACAGATGATCCTTAAAAAGATATAAATCGGCTAAATAAGCTTAAAAATTATGCACGTTGTAAATTTTTTGCTAGTGATGTCGCGGGAGATATGCGGTCTTTGGTGCGAAATTGTATCTTTGACCTTCCCACATTAAAATGTAATCTACAAAGCATTAAATGGGACATGTTTCCACTAGATTTTCGCCTGCAACTTGTTCCATATCTATTAATACTCACCGGGAAATTGATGAACTGAAATTCTGATCTACTCTTCTTTAGATGATGTGTTACGTTATGCTATTGTACACTGCCGGGATTGTATCTGCCGGGATTATCCGCTTTTTTGGCATTATGCGATATCTTCACCACTTTCGGTGAAGGTGCAAGCTCAAATCTCATGTGCGGGCAAGAGGCCGTTCAAAAGTTTGTCATCATCGCGAGGTGATGCCATTGTCGAGCTGTTAGCGCTCCTTAAGCACCCAAAAGGTCTCTAAATGCCGAAGGCTAGCTTTTGGCTTGCAGTTTGGACAAAGTGTCCTTTGACGTGCCGAATCCAGCTGTTCTGCACCCATAGTGTTGATACGCCTCTGGTGGCAGATCATCAAGGAAAGCCACAACAATGAACTGATGAGCAATGCTGTTCACCAGAGTTGGTTTATTTAGAATATCCACGGTTTTCTTTCGTGAGTAGTAGAATTGCACTATCCGTGTCGCAATGATCAGATTGATCTCAATTTCCAAGTACGCGTCGAGTTCTTCTTCGAGGTGGCTGGGTGTTGATTCGTCCCTTTCCTCCGAAGGCTTCAACATAATTCATACTAATCACTGGAAATGAGGTACAATCTAATCTTCGTTGACTGGCTACGTTTCGGTACGATAATTCCCGTACCATCGTCAGGCTTCTGATCGCACTCAGAGAACCATGCTGGCAATAACATATTTAAGAAAATTTGGTGTTATTGATTAGGGGTCTGACAATGGTATGGGAATTGACGTACCGGAACGTAGCCAGTCGATGAAGTTTAGATCGTATCTCATTTCAAGTTGTCACTATGAATGATGTTGAAGCCTTCGGAGGAAAGGGACGAATCAGCACCCAGCCAGAGCAGAGACGATCTCGATGCGTACTTGGAAATGGGGATCAATGGGTTCTTTGCGAAATTGAGAGTGCAAATCTACTACACATCGATGAAAACCGGCGATACTCTGGATGTGAAGATGGCAAAGCGCAACCTCTTAGAACATTTTTTAAATTTGATTTATGTGTACAACTTACAGCGTGATGCATTTGTAAAATGCATCCGTACACATAGAAATGTGTATGCATACACAAGTAATTTCCGCTGATGAAGTTATTGTCAAAAAATTCCGAGTTTCCACCATCGACTTTTACACCATGATAATTTCATTGCGACTTTGACCGATGAAATGCATAGATTCGCATGATAAAGTTGTGTTATTCAAACAAGAGACAAAATTTATTTATGAATATTTTCTGATTTAAACTGTCATCTACCTATATCAATTTTATTATGTCAAAGATTGTGTTTTACTGGGGTGATTGCGCTCGCAAATAAACTCAACATGGAGGTCGACGAAATTAAAATATTTGTGGATATGATTCATTTCTTCATGGTCATTAGAGATCGTGAAGTTTTTTTTAGGAATAGTTACGATATCCATGGCAGTATTATGGAATGATGGATTGCAGCTTTGAAGTTTACAGTTCAAGCATTTAAACATCTGCAAGTACGCTCTGTAACGAACTGCCCATTGTAATTCCATTGAATTTCTTTAATTATTGAACATTAAACTTTGTATCCGACATACAGACTAATGTCGTAATAAAACAGCTTTTCCTAACGTGAGAACTAAAATCATCGGCAATATCTCGTAAATATCCTACAGAGTAAAGGATATCTGTTTTGAATAATTCCAACATCAAGTACTGGTAGTGCTCTAAAAACGTTACTTAAAAATTGTTTCCAAAAATGTTTCTTGAAGCAAACATAAAGTATAAACAGTTAAATATTGTTTGCGAACATAGTAACAAATTAGTTCAGTTGTGACCAGAAGGATAAACCAAAGACAGCATGAACGGAAAGTATAATCTCGTGCACATTCGTTTCGTGCTTACTGACAACTCATCAGTAGGAGCCGGTATTACGCCCTTTAACCACTATATATTTTGGTGAGGAATGTGGGATAATAGGACGGTACAATCTCCTAGAAGGATGTGTAAACCTGCAGTAGTGAAGCTAACATCATATAAAGTCTCGACAATGCGAAATGAAAGCTAACTCACTCAATATATATATATATATATATATATATATATATATATATATATATATATATATATATATATATATATATATATATATACCGAGTCTGTAAAGGATACTAACACTATGGCTATTGTGTTAGTAACCGATACCAACATTATAGTGCCGAAAAGGTACATGGTACTAACACTATGGTTTCCAAATCGGTACATGGTACCAACATGATGGATATCAATGTATGTAATAGTTCACCGAAATTGAGAATTACAACTATTTCTGAACACCGGTTACTCCAGTAAATCCATACACTCTGGCCTTAATCGATCATGTGAGTTAGCGTTGAAGTTGCTTGGTCGAAACTTAGTATAATGTTAGCTTCATTACTGCAGGTTTATACATTCGTCTAGGAGATTGTATGGTCCTATTATCCCACATTACCCACCCAAATATATAGTAGTTAAATAGCGTAAAACCGGCTCCTACTGATGAGTTGCCAGTAAGCACGAAACGAATATGCATGAGATTATACTTTCCGTTCATGCTGCCTATGGTTTATCCTTCTGGTCACAAATGAACTAATTTGATTCTAGGTTCGCAACACCTAATACATACTTGCATATATATTAGTTCTCCGCAAAAACAATATTTAACTGTTATATATTGAATTGAATGATGTCATGCTTACCGCGAAATGTGATAACTGATATCAATCAAGGCCAGAATGTATGGATTTACTAGAGTAACAGGTGTTCAGACACCGTTGTAATTCTCAATTTCGATGAACTATAGCATCATGTTAGTACAATTTTCCGACTTGGAAACCATAATGTTAGTACCATGTACCTTTTCGGTGCAATACTGTTGGTATCGGTTACTAACACAATAGCCATAGTGTTAGTATCCTTTACGGACTCAGTAAATATATTATAAAGTGTGAGTTAGCGTTAAAGTCGCATTGTCGTAGACTATATTATGTTAGCTGCACTATTGCAGGTTTACACATTCGTGTAGGAGATTGTACCGTTCCATTATCCAACATTTTTGACCAAAATATATAGTGGTTACAGGGCGTAACACCGGCTCCTACTGATGAGTCGCCAGTAAGCTCGAAACGAATGTGCATGAGATTATACTTTCCGTTCATGCTGCCTTTGGTTTATCCTTCTGGTCACAACTGAACTAATTTGTTACTAGGTTCGCAAAACCTATACATACTTGCATATATATTAGTTCACCACAAAAAAAGTATTTTATTGGATGAATTGCCTTTTCTACACTATATAATTCTTAGTTTATACTGACAAATGTAAGTAATTATTCTGGCAGGTGCTTATATCAAAATCACAAACTTGATTATAATAATTATTATCACCGACCACGCAACCAATGTTCGCTTAAATCAATCTAACGTTAGAATAAGCATAGGTGAAAATGGAAGAATGTTTTCGCAATCATACTACAAATCAATAGGATTTCAGTCGTTAAAAAAACGAAAAGTAGTTGCGTACAGCGGAAGCTGTTTTATGTCCCATCATTAACACTCAGTTAATTTATAAGAATATAAACTGATTAACTGCTTGTGCATGTGTGTGCCTCAGAATTTGCGTTTCCAGATTTCTGATTTTTGTATTATTTGCGAATTTATTCCAACTTCATCTTTCCTTTTTAATATGGTTCATATGTAGAATCAGTTATTTCAGGCGAGTTGAGTTCTGGCATCAAGAAAAATTCACTTTTCTAACTGTGTTTCATATACCTGTTTTACAATAAATGTATGCTTCAGAGAGAAATCTATTCTTATGGGCGCCTTTTCTGCATATTACAAAACGATGAAAACCGGATAACAGAGATAAGACCAAAATCCTAACTGGAAGATTTTCATTACGATGATGGATATTTCACCCATATAAAAGCTGAACATCGTTTCCCCCACACGCGTTTTTTTGAAAACAAAAAATTCAATTTAGCAAAGATAGAGCACTATGAATGTTCCTGGGAATTAAAACAAAACAAAAATATTTTACTAATGAAGCCAAAAAAGATGTAGGCATTGGTCATATGAATAGAAATTTTATTAATCTAAAAAGCAATGTCATTGCATGAATGTGCATTTAAATTGTGCCAATTTAACTAAAACAGGCCTGAGAATACTTGGGATTTAAAATGGAACGCCATTAATAATGCATTTAAAGCAGTTCAGTAATAAAACAGACAAAATTTACGTCTTCAACTAGTAAAGCCTAATAGCCTACGCACGGCCATAATTTACCGCCTTCGGGAGATACACAAATTAATTTTGTCGAGCATGACGTGTAAGTTTGTATGAATGAATTTATGAAACTTTCTTCGAATACATGTGTATACATATGCTTTTATGTATGTACGTAAACAAATAAGTTTCTATATCGCATATACGTGTGAATCTAGGTGCGCACCCATATATGTTTGAATTTTTCTGCTTACCTGTACTTAGTCACGAATGTATGCATATGTTTATATATATATATATATATATATATATATATATATATATATATATATATATATGTATGAGAGTTTGCTTATTTGTATGTATGTTTATATGAATGTATTCATTAAGTAAGTATTCAAATATTGTAGTACACATGGACGGGAGTTTTATCTATGTACGTATGCATATTCATCTATGTATGGAAGTGTTCAGACCTGTATAATACACGTATTCATTCAGTGTATGTGCATTTGTTTATATGTATTAAGCGTGTTTTATTTATGTGTATTTACTCTTAGGTATTTATGCGAGCGTATGAATTTACCTGCACATGCATTGGTGTTGGCATTTCTGTATTTATTTTTGGTTGAATGTATTTTGTATATGTGTATTTCGGCATGTATATGCAACTCTCCGGGCAAAGCACCATGCAGCATTGCATAAAGAATCCAGGAAAGCAGTTACATTTGATGACGCAATTGAGGGCAGCGAGAAACATTCACCGGCTAATGCCGTGAATAGAACAAGTACCAGAGTAGAGGCGGATGTCCAAAAGTCATTCTAGTGCACTGCGATGTGTGTCATGTTCCTTGTTTACCGATCTTCTGTGTAGATTAGATAAATCAGAATGAGGCAATTGCTGTGTTGAGGCATTGGTGAGCCTTGCTGATAATTTGTGACGCTACCAAGTGGCTGGCAACCGCAGATATTCAATTAGTAAATCAATCGATCACGATTGCCCTAAACACACAGAAACCGGATTTGTTGAATTTGGCGGAAGCTGTACTAGTGAAACAATGTGTGTGAGAATGCGTGGCATGTGAAAATAGGATTGCATATATCTTGTCTCCAAATGTTATGTGAAGAATCGTTATCACTACCCGTGCATTCCAAGATTGCTTAATATTCTAACTTTCAACAAACGATGTTGCAAAATGTATAACCGCTTCATGTAAGAAGTTTGTTATAGACACTTATTATATGGCAAGATGACTGAGTGCAGTGCTCGAAATTCTATGTTGAGGTGTTAGAATTTTGCGAACACGTGATGTTTTTATAATTGGCGCAATTTATTTAATACTAGGAGTATTCGGGGCTCAGCTATTTATTTTTACTCGTGGTTATCCGTGGACCTGTGACGCGTAAACATCATTTTCAAAAAGATAAACTTATAAATATTTGTTTTGTTTGACGATAAGACCTGGCAGACAAGTGTTAAATGATGGAATGATTAACTGATAAAATTTAATTAAATAAGACAAATAAATTATTTATTAAAGATATCTAAAAAGAGCATAAGTGCACCCACATAATTTTCCATTTTGGTGAAATTTCGCATACAATGAAATCCTTTGTGTTGGTACCATTTACCTTTTCGGCATCCATAATGTTGGTATCGGATACTGACACAGTAGCCATAGTGTTGGTACCCTGTACAAACTCGGTACAAATATTATATATCGTGAGTTGGCTTTGAAGTCGTATCGTCCATTTTTCCCACATTCCTCACCCAAATATATAGTGGATATAGGGTATTATAATAATTTGTTTTACTCTTTTTCGTAGGATGCATTATTAATGGCTGTTGTTATTTATGTTGCCGTTCAATAGTTTCATTGAAAAATTCGACACTCTTTTTTCACCTCATCTACTCTTAACATATTTTTTCATGTAAACTTTTATTGTTGATCATTACGATATTTAATAATTCTATCTGAAAGGCGATTAATGGTGGACAGTTTTGAGTGGCTAATGGTATTTCTGCTACTATTATTCGCTGAAATAAGATTTCTTAACTTTTTTCAATCAGTAGTAGATAATCTAAACTAGAATAAGATTCCATATGGCATTAGATATTTAAATATTGCTGTTTTTGACGATTTCACCTATTTGTTTGGTCGTACACAGTAAAAGCCTATTTGCGGAGAAATAAGAAGCCTTTTAACTGAAGCAGACCAAGATGGAGCAAGTGTAGAAGTGAACGACGTGGAATCTACCAGCAGAATGCACCGAGACAAACCAAATTGTGTTGTTATTATTAAGTAACGCAAGAGTATTGTTAAATAAACGCATCAGAAGATTAAACACGTTTACTGTGAGTATGTGAACATACAAAAAAGTGAAAATACTCCCCAGTATTTAAGATATTGAGGCAAATAATGTTTATTATTTACCAAAATTTAGACTGAAAAGCTAACTCATACATGTCATTGCAAACATTCTAATCGCATTTGCGGTACGAAATTGGAGCTGGTTAAAAAATGCCGCGTGGCTATTCAGAAGACGAAACGAGTCTATTCTTAATTACGAAAGGCAATCATTATTTACATTTCTCTTGGTAGACTTTACAAGGTGAAAGAACAATGGAAAATCTTGTTCCAACGTCATTTTCAGACAATCAGCTAATTGAAGGCTTAAAGAAGAAGGGACAAGTGAAAACCCATCAACTGAGGCCAAAAATTACATCATCTGAAGATGGAGAAAGTTCAAGATTTTACCGACCTATGAGTGCTACCAATTGTCCCGCACAAGAAAAATGCGGTCAAATCTACAAAAAGAAGGACAGCACTGCGCAACCAAATGCTTCATTTACAAGGTGTTGTTTCTAAATGTATTCCTGTATACGTTTGTTTGGACATTATTTTTCGACACTCCAGGATACACATCTTCCAGGAAGAGTTCCCGCGTGGCGTCAAAAGCGTACTCTACTTCAAACGACTTGAAGCCGATGATTTTGAAGAGTACAACTGCACTGTCGACAATGGATTTGGAACAGACTCACAAATTATTCATCTTGTCACAAACGGTTGGATATGTTTTGAACTACTATATATATATATATATATATATATATATATATATATATATATATATATCGTTTTTTTATATTCTGATACATGGGTTAACATTTATTAATAAATCTTATTTCTACCAGTATCTACAGCCATTATTCTGTATTCGTTAATATTTTCGTTCATTCAATCTAAACGACAAATGCACATTTGGGATTGCATGAACGAACATATTAACGAATCCAGAATAATGGCTATAGATACTGATGGATATTATATATATATATATATATATATATATATATATATATATATATAAATGTGTGTGTACAATAATTTCGTCTATAAGCAGAATTTTATTATATGCTTTCTGCCAGGATATAATGCATTTCTCATCAAGTAGCAAACACAGTTGTTCCAGTAAATCAGTTCTTTCATGGTAACTCTGATACACCGCTCCACCAGAGCTGTCAGCTATAAGCAAAGCCAAACCAAAACTAAGTTGGAAAACATGCTAACTGCATTGAATTATAAAGGCCAAAATCAAATGTTTCGGGGTTGCCGTTATTAAACTGCCAGATGGGATTCGTCAAGCTGGGACTTTAGCTCAAAATCAATATACACAAGGCTCCAGCTGAAAGAGAGCCTGGCATTATGCCGCAGATTCGAATATTACTTACTACTGCATGATTGCAAACTAAATGCTTCTTTTGCGGCAATCCTGGCGTCTTCTAACAAGCGCAAAATAAGGACTGATAAATAATCAATTTCAAGATCAGAGCATGAGGATTTTCTGGCATATCAGGTGTTCAGAATTAGTTTGTATTTGAAGCTAGTCGAAAATTGGCCCATTTCCAGAATCGTGGCGTGTGCAACATTCACAGTTTCGGTATAAATTATATATCGAGAGTTGGTTTTGAAGTCACATTGCTAAGGACTTCGTATGAATTTGACACAAATACTGCGTAAATGCGCATATGTCCAGAAGAGTCACCTTCCAACTCTTCTACATTCCCGGACCCAACATGTGGTGGATTTTGGGGGTAGCGCCTGCTCCTGCTGATGAGTCGCCAGTGACCACGAAACGCATTCGTACATGAGATTACACCTTTCGTTCATGTTGAATTTGGTTGTCTTTGAAATCGCATTGTCGAAGACGTTATATGAGTTAACTCCACTACTGCTTGCATACACTTTCGTATAAGAAATATTGCCGTCCAATTGTCCGACATTCCTTGACCAAATGTACGTTGGGCAGAGGGCGTAATACCGTCTCCTACTAATGAATCGCCAGTAAACACGAAACTCATAAGTATATGAGAGTATACCTTTCGTTCATTCTGAATTGGAGATATCCTTCTAGTTCGATTTCAACATAATTTGCTACTAGGCACGCATTACCTAATACGCAATTACACAGAAATTAGTTCTTCCCAATAAGGAACGTATAACTAAAATATTTTTAAATGAAAAATCACGGAATGTGATAATTAGTAATGTTCAAGGCCATTTATGTAACACCTAGTATATAAATAATACTGTTGCATGGTTCTAGCCTATTTATGTGTCAATTAGTAAACATTTCCTAGCGTCTATTATTCTTTGAATTAATGTAAAAAAGCAGCAGAAATTTAGCAAGATTTGAATATCTATTTGGTTATCAATTAGGCTGGTCAGATTAAACATTATGGCCCTTTTAAGGTCCAATCTCTAGCAAATAATGGCTGAAGTCAGATCCTATATTAGGTCTGGTGTGACAGTTGGAAGGCTAGGATAAATCTTTCCTGTTTGCTTGTCGCCCAGCGCTAACTCCCCATCTATTGCAATCGATATTGACTGTGCCTTAAATGAAGATTGATGGCCGTGCAACATGAACGTTTAAATTAGAAAAATGTGATCCAGACCAAATCAAATCTGTTTAATGTAATCTTCACTAAAACGAGTAATACTTCTATGCAATCGGTGATCATTCTGCAATGGAAACCAAGTGAAGTTATCTCTTAAATAGTTACAGCCGATAAAACAAGCTGGCATTACATTTTTAAATAACATTTTGTGCAATCATCTTAGTGGATGATGCTAAATTAAATGATAAAAATGTTCAGAACTTGAGCTTTTGAATTATTCCGTTGAACAGGATAATGTAGGCAGAGTAAAAATACATCTAAATCAATTATTGGAATATGAGGTGAGCCCCAAACGCAATTTATATAAGTAGTTGCACAACATAGCAAAACTACCGTCATTCGCACGTACTGGAGCGTTTCGACCTTCCATGATCATCGTCAGAGTACGACGTCAAACTGACTAGTTTGTATTGATCCGCATTTCAAATATATGGAAAGCAAAATTAGATATGTGGCTCTCACCTCTAGTAGTCTTGCATACATTGTACTTGACTGAAAATGTCGGCTGCACAATTATAACGCAGTCACGAACATTTGTAGCTTTCGCTACATGGATATAAATTACGAAATTAAAGTCTCTGATTACGCGGATTTTGATAACGATTACTTAGTAAATCTTCAGTAAGTCACTCATACCGACGCATTTTCATTCTTCATGATCATCAACTGAGAACGATGGCAAACTGTCTTACGAGGATTAAACCCTTGTGTATATACAATTCTTAGTTTATACTGAAAAACATATGTACTTAACGGGTCAGGTGGCTCAATGGTTAGATTACCAGATTCCGAAGCAGACGTGCCCAGGTTTGAGCCCTGTCCTCAGCTAATTGTATAGTGTCCTGTCAGTGGAAAATTCTGGCCAGTACATGATGAGTTCCCAATATGGACGAAACCGGTCTACTGGATGAATTGCCTTTTCTACACTACAAAATTCTTAGTTTATACTGATAAATGTATGTACTTAATGGGGCAGGTGTTTGTATCAAGAATGCCACCTTGATTTTAGTAACGAGGAATTAACCGCAATGAATAAATTGGGTATGGAAAATCAGAAATGTGACTCACGTATACACTTTGCTTGACATTAATGTCGGCTTCACAATTACTACGCTGTCATGGATATAAAATTTTTGGAAATTTAGCCATACTGAATATTTTATGTATGATATCGCAGATTTCAAAGGGATTTCGAATTTTAATTAATTCGGAAACGTTTTTTGTTGGATATAATAAAAAATAAATCGCCTGCGAAAGATATGTAAGCCAACGCCGAATATAAAATTTCCCATTCATGTTTTATTGCCTCGTCACCTTTAAAAGTCATGCAGTGGCATGGTTAAGATTTATCAAAACATTAATTTAATAAAAGTATATATATGGCGTCCCTCATGTTCTTGTCACTATTAATGTACTCATTAATTAACTGCACATAAATCAGAAAAAAACAATGTAACCCAATCTTACTTATGACAATCTGTTTGTACCACAATCATTCGTGTTATTTTACATGTAGCTGCCAGATAGATCTTGCTTTCTTCATCAGTTTTTTATAAAACTGGTGAGGATGGACCAATTGCAAAAGGCTGCCGATAAAGGCAACCGAAAGATTTTGTTAAAAAAATAAAATCACTGGAATAATAATCGTGTTATTCAAAACGCAGATTAGGCAAGATCTTGTGACCATTATTTTATATATATATATATATATATACAATATGTGGGAATTCTTGTAATGTTGTGATTTTACTAACGGATACAAATAGTGCTAAATTTACTCGCGGACAATCTAGCAATTATACGTGAAATGATACGAAATTTATTTTGGCATAAATATATTGAATACCGCTTTATTTAACTACTTTGTATTTTTGCTTAGTGTTGTGTTTATTTAGTAAATAAACACTGTAGAAGAGAAGCAAAAAATCTCTCGAAAATGAGAAGTATAAATTAACGCCCTGACTAATCTGAAGCGTGCAACTGGGTAACTTTTAAAGGTTATGAGGTAATTAAACGTGTAAAAGAATGTTCGCGTGCTGCTTTAGCTTGCACACATTTTGCTGCCGACTTAGCTTTGGACAATATTCACCACGAAATTCGTTTCAAATTGCGTAAAAGATATTGGCGAACTTCTTCCGTTTGACAGTTGCGGATGAAAAATTAAGTCTTCCTTAAGTTAAATAAAGTTGGGGATCCTCTCAAGTTACAAGCTTAATTTAAATAAATGGTATCTTCACCCGTACACTCAAAGTGCACATTTTTAATGTTAATTAGTAACATGAAACTGATCATCCTGGTAAAGAAAATATTTATGATTCTACTAGAGGAGACTACATTTCCGATTATCCTTTGTATAAGAATTACAGTTTCGTCCTTGTTAGTCATGTTCTCAACGTGAGTTGATGAGGACTATGGGAAGATAAAAGTATTTACCAAGTATAGGACACACGATAGACTTTTTATGTTATGCAACTAGTTAGATACATTAAGGTTAATATTAATCTGAAGCTTCTAAGCACCACTCGTGTAGTCAATCATTAGACAATCTTAGAAATTTTGTACGTGTTTCGAAAGCATAAAAAATATTATGTAGCGTAGACATTATGAATTAAACTTTACGAGCCAAATATAATTTATGTTGGACGATGGGTTGAGGCCGCATATCATGCGTCTGACATCATATTTTCTACAGTTTGTGATTGGTTTGGCACAATTTTATTGGAGTTTCTTTCAGTTTAGCAAACTTGATTTGAATCGATTTTTATCACCAGACACGCAGTCAATAACTGTTTGATTGTACAAAATGTACACCTTTAACGAAAGTTGTATGAATGTTATGCTCGTCACTGCAAAGAAAGTGTGCAGCTGACATTTCATGTACAATTCAATGTATATGAGTCTAGTAGATGTGAAAACCGCATATTGGATTTTCCACTTTCAGCACTCTTAGATACATTTCCGCCGTACCCTGAGGAAGAAGGTTGAATTTTGAAGCGTGTCATTGACTGCAACTGATGGTAGCTATGCTTTTTTGTACGATCAGTTAATTAAAATGTGTTTTGGTGTTTATAGAAAGCCAGTAAACTTTATATAAATAATTGTTACCACCACTCACGAAATCAATGATTATTTAATTGTATTACTTATATATATATATATATGTGTGTGTGTGTATTTGTGCGTGTGGCGAAAAGCTGAAAAAAGTTAATGTGCATTTAAACAATCATTGATGGCTCGGTGGTGCTAACAATTCTTTAAAACAAGGGTGCAAGCATTAAGTAAACATCAATCACATTGTGTTTAACCTGTCGTAGAACAACATAACAAAACTACCGTCAGCCACACAAACTGACTAGCGAGGGTCAAACCACAATGTTTATAATTATATGGAAATCAAAATTTGATTTGCGGCTCTTACTGCTAGTAGTCTCATGTACATTGTACTCGACTGGAAATGTTGGCTGCACATATTCTATGCAGTCAGAAACA
Source organism: Eudiplozoon nipponicum (assembly GCA_029291075.1). Classification (NCBI taxonomy): domain Eukaryota; kingdom Metazoa; phylum Platyhelminthes; class Monogenea; order Mazocraeidea; family Diplozoidae; genus Eudiplozoon; species Eudiplozoon nipponicum. Next base: position 85,415 of record JAQBSW010002164.1, on the reverse strand, counting down.
CTAAATATAGATAATAAAATTAAGCAATGATTGATTGTGCGGGTGGTGGTAACAATTATTAAATCAAGTTTGCGAGCTTAACGTAAACACCAATCCCATAGCATTTAACAAGTAGTCGAACGACATTGCAAAACTACCGGCAGTCACACGTATGTGACTGCATAGAAATTATGCATCAGATATTTCCAATCCAGCACAATATATGTGAAATTACTAGTGGTGAGAGCCACATGTAAAATTTTGCTTTCTTTAAATATGTCTTGCGGTTCAATTTACGCTAGTCGGTTTGCCGTCGTGCTCTGATCATTATTACGAAAGGTTGAATCGCGTCATTAATTGCAACTCTCTGTAGTCGTCCTATGCCGTTCTACTAGTAAAATAAACTAGGATCGGTGTTCATGTGAAGTTTGTAAAAATGATTTTACTGATAAAACTCCCGCTTTTTGTCTCACGTACCAGTCCGAGGATCGAAAAATAACCTTTGTGCTGTGCGTGCATGTAATGCAAAAAATAGTTGGGTCTGCGAAGATGCAAGTTACTGTCACAATGAATCTATAATTTTAACAAAGACAAGGTTTTCAAACATGATTATAGAATCGATGAAGCGTATGGAATGTCATTATTTCTTTACCAAATAGAAATAAAATATCTTTTGAATCTGGAGTTAGGAATTTAGCTTGTTAACTAATGTGAAATATTTCCGTGAATATTTACATTGACTATTTAAACGGACATGGTTTGTATATTCTGCAGTAACAAGTGTACAGAATTAGATGTAATTCTCAATTTTTATGAAATTTAGCATAACTAGAAATTCGTTGTGTTGTTAACATTTACCGACTCGGCAACCATAGTTTTGGTACCCTTTACGGTGAAGATAACTCCACTACTGCTGGAATACACAGTCTTATCGAATATTGTACCGTCCAATTGTGCCGCATTTCTTGACCAGATATATAATGGGTAAAGGCCGCAATACCGGTTCCTATTTATGAGTAGGCAGTACGCATGTAACGAATGTGTACATGATATTGTACCTGTTATTCATGATGACTTTGGTTTATCATTCTGATCCTATTTGAAGTTATTTTTTACTAGGTGCGCGAAACACTACACCATTGTTTTCAGACACTTATGTTAAAGTCCTTTAAATAAAGAATAATTTGCTTCAAGAGGTAAGTTGTCTTAAGTCTGAAGGAACAGTATCAGTGTTCATACAGAAATGGATTTCATGATTGATGATAGAGCGGAACATACATGAGTTGGTATATCGATGATTATATTTTTAAGAAACGACTGAATGAGAAGTCACCTGGACAGCTATGCAGGTAACACTGATGCTACATTAAAGATTTTCAAAGAAATGGATAAGAAAGCGTTATGTTTCAATGCACTGGCATTGCCAAGGGACAGCTATTGTAGAATACCAATATCTAATTTTTCACCTATATTTAAAAATCTTGGATTAATAATTTGGTGTACACGTGATTTTATTAAGATATTATTATTATTTGCTTTATTTTTTCAGTATATTAGTTAATTAATCGGGACAATTTCGAATGGATTTAAAGCACATCAATTTTTAAAATTGCTTTCGCCTAATGTGTTACTAAATCTCTCAGTCAATTTAAACATTAAATTATTCATGAAATAAACATTGTTACTCACGGGAAATAAGTAGGCGCTCATTTTTACGTAAACAATATTCAAATTTCAAACACTCACAAAATGCTTAATTGTTCAATTATCTTACATTTTCCAGATGAAATCCCGATGGCGTTCGCAATTGGCAGTGGTATAGCCGTGCTTCTGGCATTAATTTTTGCCGCCGTCATTTTCAGCATAATTCGACGTTCAAAGTTGAACTCTGTGTCAGTACAAAATACTCCGGTGCAAATTGATAATAACATCAACGGTAAGTAGGTGCCATCAAACACATTAACGTTACAATTAATTTTTAAGCTAAGCCATGTAACATCTCTGAAGTTTTTTGCACTAACAGACCTACAGAAGCCATATAACAGCAACGAATTTTATACACTGAGTGAGCCTCCAACTCAGTTATTTAAAGAAAATTAGGTTAACATAATTCCGTTGCTGAAAATTATATTGCCATGAAATGGATTCTTCTTCGAGGAAAAAAGGTATCAACTGGGCTTAATACGCCTTTAAACATTTTAAGGGGTCTCGTAGCTTACAAAAGATCTGCGTCATAATAAGAATGAGCTCAAGTTCATACGCATTATTTGCCTACTAGGCAACGAGTCCAGCCAGCTGTACCAGTCACGATTTAATGTCGCTTTATTGTATTAAAAGAAGTTTGTCCTCCAACTAATGAATTCCAAATCATTATGATTTACTTTATCGTTTTTCTAATGGATGTTATCATTGAGCAAGTTAGCAAGCAAGAACATAAACTATGAGGAGAACTAATATATATGCAAGTATGTTTTAGGTGTTGCGAACCTAGTAACAAATAAGTTCAGTTGTGACGAGAAGGGTAAACCAAAGACAGCATGAACAGAAAGTATAATCTCATGCATATTCGTTTTGTGCTTACTGACGACTCATCAGTAGGAGCCGGTATTACGTCCTTTACTCACTACATATTGTGGGTGGGGAATGTGTGATAATAGAACGTTACAATCTCCTAGGCGAATGTGTAAACCTGCAGTAAAGTAGCTAACAGCGTAGTCTCGAATATGCAACTTTAAAGCTAACTCACTCTATATAATATATATGCCGAGTCTGCAAAAGATACTATGGCTATTGTGTCAATAACCGATACCGACATTATAGCACCGAAAAGGTACATGGTACTAGCACTATGCCTGTCGAGTTGGTAAATGGTACTAACACGATGGATATCAATGTAAGCTATAGTTCACCGAAATTGAGAATTAAATTTATTTCTGAACACCTGTTGCTCCAGTAAATCCATACACTCTGGCCTTGATCGATATCAGTTATCACATTTCGCGTTAAGCATGACATCATTCAATTCAATATATTACAGTTAAATACTGTTTGTTGCGAAGAGCTAATATATGTGCAAGTATGTAGTAGGTGTTGCGAATCTAGTAACAAATTAGTTCACTTGTAACCAGAAGGATAAACCAAAGACAGCATGAACAGGTCACAAGTGAACTAATTTGTTACTAGGTTCGCCACACCTAATACTTATTTGCATATATATTAGTTCTCCGCAACAAACGGTATTTAACTGGTATATATTAAAATCAATGATGTCATGCTTACCGCGAAATGTGATAGCTGATATCGATCAAGGCCAGAGTGTATGGATTTACTGGAGATAGTTGTAATTCTCAATTTCGATGAACTATAGCATACATTGATATCCATCATGATAGTACCATTTACCGACTCGGCAGTCATATTGTTAGTACCATGTACATTTTCGGTGGTATAATGTTGGTATCGGTTACTGACACAATAGCCATAGTGTTAGTATCCTTTACAGAAATTTGTAAACCATATTTCTTATGCATATATAAGCATATATTTTATGTTAAATTTCGGAAGATCAAATTTTATTTATATTGACAGGATAAATTAAACATGGCATAAAATAGTAAACTAAATTCATCAAGCAGATCGGGTTCGTTCTTATTGAGAATTCAAGAAGTACTTTTGAGAATTGCTGCGACTCAGACTTGAAATAAAACGTAGTTACTTCAGTGTTGCAATTCATCCACTAAGCAAGTTTTCTTAACAGTCTATGCAATCTATCAGTTTGTCCATTTCTTTGTCTCTGCGGAGCAGCTTCGCCCTGGTATTCGGGACTACAATGTACCATCATTTAATTCACAACAGACTGCTTCCTGTGTAATTATTTTGAATGTAAGTTCGAAATTCGTGCCAAATGAGATACACCTGAAGGAAATACCGGCTGAAGAAGGTCAGCTAATATGTAATCAAAATGTGTGTGCATTGAGCGCGTGTTGTAGTGTAGGGGTAAAGTTGTAATACCCCGAAGCAAATGTATCATGTTCCGAATCTCAGAAATGGCAATTCTCGAAATTATTTTATGAGTTTCTTTTAAGGAAAAATTCTGTCTTCTGGGTGTATTGCATTTGCTATCTTAGCAACTTTTTAACTCATGTCAATATATATATATATATATATATATATATATATATATATATATATATATATAAAACGAACCAGGTATAATCGGTACGGTTGGTAACCAGCTAAACTTTCATTACGTATGACCATGTAAAATGACACTCGTCTGCATCAGTTGAGCGCACTCAATCCTAAGAGAGCTAGCAACAGACGAGCAAAAACTGGATTGAAAATTAATATGCTCAATCCCTAAATTATTATAGGAGAAGACACATAGTCAAGTTCATTTCATGTGTGAGCTATATATTTTTTTAAAAACACACGAATCAAATTAATAGGTAGAAATGTTGACAGCCAAAATGTGTGCATAATAAAGTTTTGTTTTATTTCATGATATGTGTTGCTTCCAAAATCAAAATAAATTTTATTACAAGATAATCGATAAAGATAAATCGATCATTGGTTGCGCGGGCGATGATAATAATTACTTTAATTAAGGTAGCGAACTTGATATAAACACTTGTTCCATTATAAACATACATTTGTCCATATAAACTAAGAATTGTATAGTGTAGAAAAGGCATTTTATCCAGTAGACCGGTTTCGTCCGTATTGGGAACTCATCACATACTGTCCGCGGCAAATACTGGGCAGTACGTGAAAAGTGCCCAAAAATGACAAAATCCTGTCTACTGGTTTAAACTGTCTTTTATTTAGGTCAAAGAGTTAAGCCTAACGTAAAGGTTACCGAAGAAATTCCTGTTAGTAACTATAAGTATTGTAGCTTGTGGTAGAGTGCCTTGGTGTTTAATGCAACAGACTATGAAGTAGACTTGCTCAGATTCGAGCCCTGTGCGCGGAAAACTCTGTACTGTACCTGATGAGTTCCCAATGAGGACGAAAGGGGTGTACTGAACAAATTGCCTTTTCTACATAGCACATTGCCTAGATTGGACGATTAATATTGCTTTCTTCTCCTATTGAATCTATAAATAAATATTATTTGTTGCATAGTTGAAACTACAGTAAACATATGCCTACTATATATATGGGTTTCGCTCACGTTGGGCAATTTTCATTAATAGTCCGACTTGCTGCAGCCAATCCTAACCGGTCACCACGAGAGGGCCGCCATCCAACCAGGGTAACAGATAGTAAATTCGTAAACAATACGTATGTGACAGCGGGAAATTATTTTGTGGCATTAAGGAAATTGTGTCACTAGGCGCTCTGCGTTTTACCTCCCTTAGAGCTCTTCATTAGGCCACTGTATAGGGTGACAGCCACCAGCATAATCGAAATGAACATGAAGCTTATTTTAAAAGAGGAAAAAATGGGTCCCTTTTATATTGTCAAGTTTCAACAAAATGCGGCCGGCAACACGTGCCATGTCGGCATTACCCTATTTGTGATCCAATTTCAGTTACTGCCGCGGATTAATTATTACTGCACAAAGAGCACATAAAGACAATAAGTTAGAAGAAGAATAGAACAAAATGTGCCAGGCAGGGTGAAAAATCTGTGGCCACGGGATAGTATTGTAATTTCTCACATTGCTTTTAGCCGAAGAGCCTAATGAATATTAAATTCAAACTGTTTTTAAAATTTGTCTTGCCTCATGACGAAGATAATTTAGTAGATCTACCCAAATAAATCCTATTCAATCATAAAAACGCATTAATCTTTGCGTTCTCAACTTCAACAGGTTGCAATATGGCGAGTGGCTTAAGGCTTGACAGTAGCATTGCAGCCAATGCCGGTACAAAACATGGAAGCATGGTTCAACCCCGAGTGCCCTTCCAAGGTGGGCATTGTCTACGCCATGACGTCCAACTTTTTAACGAGAAGACATTTAGCACTCTGGCGCCTACAACAGTGATCGTAGCGACTCACGGCAGCGAGGACAACAATCTAAACAAGCTCATCGACAGCCCTCTATTAACTGGAAAATCATCTTTTGCAGCTGAAGAGGGTATTGCAAGGTGCGGTGCTAATCGAAGAAATTCCAGCTGCACAAAATTATGCACTATGGATCAGGAGAGCGGTGTTTTTGGTTGTAAGTCGAGTCGGATTAATTATTGTGCGAAGAAAGACAAAACTAAACTTAGGGAAGAAACGTATGCAAACTTACGAATTATGCATTAATAACACAAAACCTGCGCTAGAAACAGTAATTCGTTTTGCAACGCGTAATCTTTGATAAATACGCCACTTGCTTGCTCAGCTTCCCTGTCTACGCCTTAAAACACGCGCTCCTTCTTATCGAGTCTATATTTAGGTACTTCCTGTCAATCACCATTTTGCACGCCATAGAATAAATTTGCTTATAAATAGAGGTTAACCGTCTAACATAAGTGTAACACATACTTTCTTGCTATCACACATTAATACTTATTCAGCAAAGATTACACTTAAGCACATAGTTTTGTTTTTGAAACAATGCTGTAATTTTAACCTTTTCCGGGTCTCTGCCTCTTAAAAGATAATATTCTTCCCATAGATTTAGTAAAATATTTATCGAAAGCATTCGCTTATGATCTTCATATTCCACTGTGAAGTTAACGTTTGTATAATACTTACTCACATAATCAATAACGCGATTTCTTAATTTGTAAATTATAAATATAGCATCTTAAAAACGTGTCTGCAAGCAAAACGATGCATTATTCTTTGATAGACAGCCGTAAAAGTACATTATTCGCGTTTTCTTTTAATCGTGATATCGCTGATGTAAAAGTATAAGTTTTAAACAATCTTGGTTGCGATGGGCTAATATGAATGCATTTCTGTTCTAGACACGGCGTACCCAATAACGAATCGGTACAAGAGAGAAGAGAAGGGTTTGCCCAACTCAGCATAAACAATAAGTGCATCCCCATTAACAAACGCATTTCGTGTTTAGTCGTAACCCGTCAGAAGTAGCCAGTACTACGCCTCAAACACACTCTCTTTCTTTCTCTCTCCCTCCCTCTCTCGCTATATATTTATATATATATATATATATATATATATATATATATATTATATAATATATGTATATCGTCAAGAAATGGAGGACAATACTTACTGTACAGTATATTACTCGTACGATTATAAAAATCTTCGAGATTCAACGTTATAAGAAATAATCAGCAATGGAAGGTTAAAGCCTACTTATTATGTTTGTTATGTATCATGCCTGAAAAAATGGTTCCAATACCATGATTCCACCGAAGTTGTAAGTGCCAACGACTGTAAAATATATATTCCAGCCAAAAAATATATTCTGGTCTTGATCAATATTCTTTATCTCGTTTACGTTGAAAAAGACTGACAAATATGCAGTTACATAATGGATAAGTTGTACCTAGTATCATGTTAGCTCTTCGAAACAGAAAATATGCAACTTGACATACTGATTGTCATTTGTGCGTGATGTGCTTTCCATTGAAAAATATATGGCGAATCATGACGACAGTGGAATCAAACAATTGGGTACACAATTCGAAAATCAGGTAAATATGCAATTATTTTATGCTTTATGGAATGGCATTATAGCTGCCATTAAAACACATGATAATCAAAGTCAGATTATAAGGCTATTAAGTTTTAAACCTGGATGTAATTGTCAATCTAGTGAAAATGATCACTGTGCTGGAAATCTGTACAAGTCTGTTGCACACTATACATAGTGAATCGACTTTGAAGTCGCATTGATCAAAATATTATATGATGTTAACTCAAGTGCGTCTTTTTTAATTCACACACGTATAAGCAGCTGCACTTTACATCCATTGAAAACTTTCTGACCAAATATATACTGGGTTTGAGGCGTAATACTGGCTTCTACTGATGAGTGACCACAAAGTGCGAAGCGCATGTGTACATAAGATTATACGATTTGCACATGCCGACTTTTATATCCTCTTCTAATCTTATTTCAGTTAATTTTTTACTTTGCGAGCTTGAAGTAAACACCAATCCCATTTTATTTAACCAGTCGTCGGACAACATAGCAAAACTACCGCCAGTCGCACGAAACGAATGTGCATGAGATTATACTTTCCGTTCATGCTGCCTTTGGTTTATCCTTCTGGTCACAACTGAACTAATTTGTTACTAGGTTCGCAACACCTAATACATACTTGTATATATATATTAGTTATTCGCAAACTGCCCGTCGCACGTACTGACTCGTACTATGTTGTTCGACGAATAGGTAAATTCAATGTGGTTAGTGCTTACTTTAAGCTCACAAACTTGATTTAAAGAACTATTACCACCAACCACGCGATTAATGATTGTTTAAGATATTAGTTGGTACGCAATTCTTGGAACAAAATTTTACAAATTAGTTATCACCTATAAAGTACAATGTATCACCACCTAATATTCTACGCATTTCGTAATTTTTAATGTCCATTTCTGCCTTCCCCTTATTTGAAATTTTGGTTAATACTTGTCTGTTTCTTTTCTTATTTACCTCTTTGCATAAACCTAGCCAATTCTATTAGGCAGCAGAGATCTGCTTTAGAGACACCGCATTTGATTTCATCTGATGTTGGTGACCTCCAAGTAAATATGTCCGCTTTAGATCTTACTACAGCTGTACAAATGGTACCTCCTATGACAACATTCTCATTTCCAGTTCACAGCGGAGCCAACAGTCCAATACCACTTTTTTTTGCAGATACATCCCGTCAAATAAACCTTCAATTTCCCTCCGACATGAGTAATCAAATCACGAGGATGCAAATGCAAAGTCCGTTGCTTTTGCAGAAAGCTGTTAACCAAAACGGATTGCATTCTTCTCCAATTTGTACCGACTCGTCTTTTGTATCGTCTGCAAACATGAACACAATAATATCGACACCTAGCCAATTTGATTCCAACCACCCTATGCAAACGGATAATAAATGCTCCGTGGTAAAGCCAACGACAGAAACGTTGGGATTTCTTGCCCAAGGAAGCCAACAGCAAGCTGTAACATCAGGTAAGCAGGGTTTTCTGATAATTTATGCTCTTTATTTATAATCATGTCCTCCAGGTGAAACAAATTAACTTCCTTAGCAAATGTACGCAAGATTAATTTTTCATTTGTGTATTTTAAATGGAAGATAGCTCAACGAAAACATAAATTGAACTGTATTTTGAAGAAGAATAATAATAGAATTGAAAATTAATTTAGTATATAAAGTATATGCATGGTTTCGCCTGAGGTCTTGTTAGTAAATCTTGTTTTCTGTTGATGTAATTAATGTACTAGAAATATACTTTTGGAATGTGAGCCTTATTAATATTCACAGTACTCTTTTCATGTAGAAAAAGAAATAGAAATTTTATCAGATACAAGAATCGTTTCTATCTCCTATTCGTCTCAAGTATCTACAAATGAACTTCTCGTTATATATATATAATGAAAGGCAAAACAAAATTAAAAAAATGTAAACATGGAGATACTGTGAAATAGGAGAAAAAAACAATCAATTTCATGCATCATCTCCAGTTCAAGCTCAATACTGAAACATGCTTCTTCTACTTACGTAAATCCGGCTGCATTTTTTTTATCCATAAACATTCGTATGTGGCTAACTCCGTTCTGTTATTGCATTTGGTAATTATCTTAAATGCTACGTCTGGAAAAGGTACGTGTGAGGTGTGAACGATGAGTTGCGCAAATACAGATGTGCATGCTCCAATTGGTTTACAACAATGTTCTCCTATTCAGGTAATTAACCGTCTGGTCAGTCGGCTTATGTAAGTTTACCGACAACTTTCGCATGCATATTGGTAAATACTATTTGATGTCGACATTTTACAGCTGTTTCTCTTTGATTGCTGGTAAATGCAAGCGTGTTACCTTTAATTACACTCCCATTTCAGCTACATTAAATGTGCGTGTTAATTCCACTTCAACTTAGCCATGTTGTGGATAAACAGACTGCAATCGGATTTATGCACGTAGACGAAGTATGACTGGGCACTCAGCTTAAGTTGGAATTTATATACGCAATTGATTGGTCGTTCTCATACATCGCATTCTCTCCACGTTAGCATTTTTCTATTTTGTTTTTCCTTTCAATTTATATATAAGAAAGGCTCAATTGTAGATACATGAGAAGATTATGAGAAGGAACCCTTTCTTGTATCTGAAAAATTCCCTTTTCTTTTTACACGTGGAAAGGGTACTATGCATTAGAAATGTTAGTTAAAGAAGAGGTGCCGATGGCAGAATGAACAGCAGTTGAAATAATGTTGACGTATGAATATAAAACTTGCCGGAGCCAGTAATAAGAAATTTATAAGTAGTCAAGTATTGTAGAACAACTGGAGGTACGAATGTACAAAACTCATCTACAGAATGGATTGCACCGTCTCATCATGCAACATTTCCTGACAAAAGTAACAGTGGATTGGTGGTGTAGGACCAACGCCCAGCTATGAGTAACTGGTAAATACGAATAGCATTAAGGTTTTGCACATCCTTTCAATACCGTATGAAGCAAATTACTACTAGGTTGGCAAAAAAATCAACAGTTGGTAACCAACTAATTTTTTACCGCATAAAGTGACGCGAGTTTCACGCTTATAAAGAAGGATATATCATTAGCATTACAAAAAAATGATATAATGCACAAACGTGTACTGTAGGGTTCAGTCGAGCTCGCACGTTGAATTAACTTTGAGAAGCAAACAAATTAAAAGTAGTTTTTGGTGACATAAAATTAATACCTTTCGTGATAATACCCTAGATGGACAGACTGCAACAGATATCAGTCAACATATATTCCTACAAGATGTTGTAGAGCAACTGCTGATGATGCCTACGGAACCGCATACAAAGCAGCGTTCAAATATTCTCGTGGACACGGTTGCCTTTGCTAACATGGACGTGAATGCACACAGAAGTACTGATGGACCATTAGGAGCTGCTTCGTCGGATTCGCTGCCAATCAGTTCGGATACAACGCCAATGGTGTCACCATTAAATACAGCAGATTTTTGTGACACTCAGCTGATTTTTGGTGAGCATACTTTAAATGCAGTTAAGGTAATTCAATTTTTAAAAAAGAAAGCGAACTCTGGTTTGACTGTCTTTGGATATGGCAACTATAATAATCAAGGTTGCGATCTTGATATAAGCACCCGACCCATTAATTACTTACATATGTCAGAATAAACTAATAATAGTGCAGTGTAGAAAAAGCAATTCATCCAGTAGACCGGTTTCGTACTTATTGGAAACTCATCGTGTACTGGCCAGAATTTTCCGCGGACAGGGCTCGAACCTGGGAACGTCTGCTTCGGAATCTGTTGCTCTAACCACTGAGCCACCATGGGATATTGCAGTTTGGACTTGCGGTTTAAAATCGATATTTTGACTCAAAATATCGTGTATAATGGATTAAAATTTGAAATAAAAATATGCAACCTAAGTTATCTCTAAATAAACAATACTCTTAGAAGTAAGTATGTATTAGGTGTTGCGAACCTAGTAAAAAATTAGTTCAGTTATGACCAGAAGGATAAACCAAAGGTAGCATGAACGGAAAGTATAATCTTATGCACATTCTTTCGTGCTTACCGGCGACTCATCAGTAGGAGCCGGTATTACGCCCTTTAACCACTATATATTTTAGTCAAGAATGTGGGATAATAGGACGGTACAGTCTCCTAGACGAATGTGTAAACCTGCAATAGTGAAGCTAACATAATAGAGTCTACGACAATGCGACTTCAACGATAACTCACACTATATAATATATATACCGAGTCTGTAAAGTATACTAACACTATGGCTATTGTGTTAGTAACCGATACCAACAGTATTGTACCGGAAAGGTACATGGTGCTAACACTATGTTTTCTATGTCAGTACATAGTACAAACATGATAGATATCAATCTATGCTATAGTTCACTGACATTGAGAATTACAACTATTTCTGAACACCTGTTGCTCCAGTAAATCCATACACTCTGGCCTTGATCGATATCAGTTATCACATTGCAGGTTTACGCATTCGTCTAGGAGATTGTACCGTCCTATTATCCCACATTCTTGACCAAAATATATAGTGTTTAAAGGGCGTCATACCGGCTCCTACTGATGAGTCGCCAGTAAGCACGAAACGAATATGCATGGGATTATACTTTCCGTTCATGCTGCCTTTGGTTTATCCTTCTGGTCACAACTGAACTAATTTGTTACTAGGTTCGCAACAACTAATACATACTTGCATATATATTAGCTCTTCGCAACAAACAGTATTTAACTGTAACATATGGCATTTAATGATGTCATGCTTACCGCGAAATGTGATAACTGATATCGATCAAGGCCAGAGTGTATGGATTTACAGGAGTAACAGGTTTTCAGAAATAGTTGTAATTCTCAATGTCGGTGAACTATAGCATAGATTGATATCCATCATGTTTGTACAATGTATTGACATGCAAAGCATAGTGTTAGTACCATGTACCTTTTCGGTACAGTAATGTTGGTATCGGTTACTAAAACAATAGCCATAGTGTTAGTATCCTTTACAGACTCGGTATATATATTATATAGTGTGAGTTATCGTTGAAGTCGCATTGTCGTAGACTATATGATGTTAGCTTCCCTATTGTAGGTTTACACATTCGTCTAGGAGATTGTACCTTCCTATTATCCCACATTCTCGACCGAAATATATAGTGGTTAAAGGGCGTGATACCGGCTCCTACCGATGTGTCGCCAGTAAGTACGAAACGAATGTACATGAGATTATACTTTTCGTTCATGCTGCCTTTGGTTTATCCTTCTGGTCACAACTGAACTAATTTGTTACTAGGTTGGCAAAACCTA
>JAQBSW010002164.1:60000-67500 GCA_029291075.1 Eudiplozoon nipponicum | reverse complement strand
TATTACTTGTTATATTATTGTATATATTAAGTTAGGTTTCGTAAGGAACGTAGCAATTTCAAGGAAAACTTTACGTTTAAAAGGAATCTTTTTTCACACTACGGCTATTATATTTCCTTCAGTAGGGTAATTGCGAATTTCTCTTATGACACTCCTTTTTATTTTAACTTACAATCTTAATGAAACGTTTTAATCTTACTATATCTTGATTATTTAATGTGAAACATTTGAAACAAGTGTATTCAAACGGAAAAGATTTACGCACAGCTGAGCCTATTTTATGTAATATATTTATTCTTCAGCTTAATAACCAAATTATTTTCGTACATTTTTTACACATAGAAGCATAATTATTTGTACGTGTAAATGTGTGTTTAAGTACGCGCGTTTCTGATCCTGTATGTTTCCCGCTTCCTGCTTGTAGTTTTTTTTCGTGCGTTAAATTCAACTTTATTCCCCTTGCTTAAAAGTTTTCGTTATACAAAATTACCAGATGTAACGGTCGAATTGAATTCAGGCGCAAAGAAAATGGCGTTTTTTAAAAATTGTATTGTACATACCTGATTTATAATTAATGTACACCTACATACATTATTTATTTCTCATTTAAAGAGATAAATTCTTTACAGTTTCTTTCTCCATCCTTACCTGGATAATATTCATAAATAATTCATTTAAGTATAAAAATAGATCTTACATGTTCAAAGAGGAATTGGCATTATACTCTTTAGTTTCATTTTGATGAGTGTACAAGCATAGATGAACACACATAAATACTTAAGTGAAACACTTATCTAGTGAAAAGAGAGTTAAACTCAAGAGATCTACCGATGAGTATAAATGAAACAGTTTGAACCAAATTTACCTCTGGAATTTATAATTTTCACATTCTTTATTGGATGAGCATGCCGTTATAGAAGGCTTGCATAACGTGAAGTATAAGTGAAGAAAGTTGACGCAAGCACCTGTTTTTGTACAAAACAAGCGTCAAGTAATTAATTAATTTCCTGTCGCGAAACGGAAAAATGTCTTTTATCGTGATTAGATGAGGCACCAAAGTACGCATATCACTTTAGAAACATTACTAGTAAAACCATTTTAGCAGAGCTTGATAGAATGACAAGCCTAGATGTTTTATTGACGTTTACTAATATCACGTTGCAAGCTGCATTTGAAGGCGTTAGTTTTTTTACGACGGACTACCATAAAGTAATAGAAGAAGGTAAAATGCTATTATTCGGTATTATTTTAGTATTAAATATATGTATGTCCTTTAGTGGTGTTGTGTAGAGGTTTAGTCTGCCTCACCTCTGTGTGTCACCTAGGTAAAACTACCCATAGTAATTAGATGCTCCCTCGCATAGATCATTCTCCTTTAATAATTGATTGATCTAAATTATCATTTGTGTCATTTTTAAAATTTTCTTTCCATTTTTGAAAATCTTGTCGGGGGTTATATGGCGATGAAACATTGATTACTAATTAATTGTATTATTGGGCAAGATGATGACGACGATAAGATCTCCTGCCCAGTGTTCCAGAATAGTCTCTGTCATCAATACGGAAGAAATAATCGCATGAAACCCAATCAGGTTAAGAGTTTGATTGGTTGTGCTCTGTAAAGTTTTGGCATCCACAACATGTTTGTGTGGCGCAAACAAAAAAATTATTATTTCTTATTCATTTCCATTTCTATGTACTTTTAGTCGATAGTCCCAGGAAAAATTGTCACCGACAAGATGATCCTAGTCTCTTCTATGGCCAGGTGAATGCATTGCAGAAATCGAAAAAAAATTATGCTCATGATCGCTACCAACAAACCGACCAAACACTTTGTTCCTATTCCCTACACGCCAATCACCAATTTCACCAACTTCCTGGAGTTTTAGAGGACAACACAACCTCAAATAACACCTACAGGTCTCATCGGAATCTAGTTAATAACAGGAAGTAAGTTATACTTTTTATCGAATTTTTTACATCTATTTATCTGTTTGTTATTTAAGATTCTCTCAGTCTTTCATTTAGTTGCCCTCTTATAACGCCTATACTAACAGGGCTCATTGGTTTTCACAAAAAGGATAAGAGGCGAAGTCACTTACAGCCGTCATAAAACCCGACTTTCGAGCGAGAAATTTTAAAGCCTATATTTTCACAAGGAGAAACCACCTTTGCGACCTACTATATTATATGACGTACAATACTGGCTTAATACCTCATTATCGTCATCATCAATATCATCATCATTATCATCATCATAATCAAAATCATCATAATAATAATCATCACCATCATCATAATAATCAATATCGACGGCATGGAAAGCAACACCAGTATACTTTTATCGTAATTATCATCATCATCATTAAATCTATCATCAACGTCATAATTAACAACAACATTATCATCATCATTCTTGTTGTCATCGTTATCGTCATTTTCATCAATATCAGCACCATCATTATTCACGTCTTCATTATAATTATGACTACGATGACGACCACCAACATCATCATCATCATATTTATAATCATCACTATTCATCAGCAGCAGCAACATAAGCATCATCCTCATCATCATAAGCATCATCTACAACACTGTTATCATCATCATCATCAATTTTGGTATCATCATTATCATCAATTTCATCAATATCATCAACAACATTATTAATAATATGAATATCTTTATTAACAACCTCAGCATCATAATTCTGATAACCATTATCGTCATCAATACCAACTACATTATCATCATAATTATCATAAACTTCATTATCAACAACATCGTTATCATCATCATCAGCAATATCATTAACATCATCATCAAAATTATGAGCATCATCATCATTACAAATATGACTTCCACTACCACCATCTCCACTGTCATCATCAGCAATGTCATCTTTATCGTCATTATCATCATCATCATTATCAACGTAAGAATTGTCATCATAATTATCATAATCATCAAAAAAGTCATCATCAACAGCAACCTTATCATCAATTTTATCAGTCGTGCTATCATTTGTATCATCATCAACAAAGTAATCAATATAATTTTGATCAACACTACCAACAACACAACCCCCGTCGTCATAATTATCATCAATACTAATGGTTAGAGCACCAGATTCCGAAGCAGACTTACCCAAGTTCGTGCTTCGTCCGCGGAAAATTCTGCAAAGCACGTGAATACTTGTCAATAAGGGCAAAAGCGGTCTACCGGATGAATTGCGTTTTTGGCATTATTCGGTGCATAGTTCATACTGAGGAATATATAATTGGATTGGTGAATATTTAAATATCGCAGCTTTTATTTTAATATTTTTTTTGTTAAATCGGTTAGTCCTAAATACGATTTAAAAGAAGCATGTTGCGCGACAGGGAATGGATCCTTTACCTCATTCTCGGGTTGCTATTCGATTTTTTTGCATCCGCTGTCTACCTGATTTTTCCAAATATTTCGACTTCCGCATATGGAAGTCTTTTTCAATGGAAAGCACATCACACAAACAATTTAACAATCAATATGTCAAGTGGAAAATTTAGTTTAAACTGTCCCATTTATACTTGTTGTTAGATCTCTTAAGCATAACTTGTTTTTTACTAGGTAAGTGTATGTCAAATTGGTTTGTGTATTCACCTGCATGTGTACACTCATCGAAGTGAGGTAACAGTGATTTAATAACACATACTGACAACTCACTAGATAAGCGTACGTCATGCCTGTGTGTATGTATTCTCGTTTATATTTGATTGAAGAGTAATCAACTACTGCACGTGTACACTCATCCCAGTGAAATTACAGCGATTTAGCAGCATGTGACTATTCACTAGATAATCTTATGCCAAGTCTATGTACTTGTGTGTATGTGTGTGAACGTTCGCTTCAGACTGAGAAATAATCTGTTACGTATAATTACCGGCACGTGTAACAGTCATTCAAGTGAAACCCTAAATTATAACTGTCATTTCTTAAATGCACACGCGTGACCTACTTTTACACGTACTATCCTAAATGAAGTAATTAAATTAGAAACGGAAAAGTGCTTGAATAGGGTAGATAGTTAAAATGAAAATAAAAGGGGTCGTAAAATAAATTGAAAATGGCCTAGTAATAGTGCAAGGAAAATTTACCTTTTTTGTATCCTTCCTGTGTGCAAAAACAAAAAGAAATTTTATCAGATATAAGAAATATTTCTTTCGCATTGTCTTCTCAAATATCTACTAATGATGCACGCCATTTGATTGGTTTCTGTTTTTCACACTCTCTCTATGTTCACATATTTCTATCTTGTCTTGCTTTCCAATTTATATATAAAGATATGTTCATTAGTAGATATTTGAGAAGACAATGCGAAAGAAATATTTCTTATATCTGATAAAATTTCTTTTTGTTTTTGCACACAGGAAGGGTACAATGAATTTTATTAAAGCTCGCATTTCAAAAGAATCTTACCTTTTTTACCCTCTCATCATACAAACATTGATGTTTGTTAAAAGGTGCTACGCTATCAATAGAACATAAGATAAAATAAGATAACAAGTAATCAAGGATGAAATAATAAGATAATCAGAAAATAAAATTTGAGATATTTAATTACTCACCCTCCACCTGTTTAAGTTCATCCAGTGTTCTTATTCTTTTACTTGAGCGAGTTTCTGATTGTGATTCGTGCAATCTTCGTTTCCTACCACTATTTAATGCTGTTTTCCAAATAGGACCTAGTGATTTTTCTGCGGCTGTTTCATTCATGATTTCATTTCTTGATTTAATTTCGATGGATTCTCTAATTAATCTTGTGGATCTGCTACGGTTGCAAATCGATATACATCTACAAATTTAAAATAAGTGGAGGACGTACATACGTACACCATATCCATGACGTGTCTCATCGTCATTTTGCTTCCTTCTAATATTACTGGATGATCAACCATGAAACGCTAAAAATTAATCTAGTGCTTTGGGTACTGGTATATTTGTGTACATTGACATCACATCTAAACTGACCAATCTATCGTTTTCATGTTGCTCAGATCTATCCACAATCTCAACCAACTGGTATGAATTCATCAGAATATGGTCTAAGAAGTACGAATATTTTCTTATTCTATGGCATAGAAACTTAGAAATTTTATCGGTTGAGGGAGGGTTGGACATTAACAATAATTCTCAAAGGATTGCCTGGTTTATGCATCTTTACTAAACCATACACTCTGGGAGAGACTGTATCTCTTTGTATGAGAGCGTTACTATGAGCTTGATCTAATTCTCCTTTAGCAATTTATGTTATTTATCAATAATTTAACTTCTCCTTGTTGCTTATCCGTAGGATCTTTACTAATTTTAGTGTATACCTCTATATTGTCTAGTTGTTCATACATTTTAGCATTATAGTCAGATTGACTCATGTGAACCGTGGCTCCTCCTTTTTCTGCTTTAAAACATATCACACTATTTGATATTAACTCATTCCTGAGACTTTTTTTTCATAATTTGGTTTATATTTTTCCTCTTCGTACGTTAGCACAGCTGCGGCTACATCTAATTCAAACCTAACTTTATCCTTGTCTGAGAGTAATTGTGCTGTTTTAATATCCTCAGCAATTATCTCATTTTTTGTTGATTTCTCAATTTTGATAACTGTATACAGACCACGATTAAGCATTTCTAGCTGATTCTCATTAAGATTTTTGTAAGAAAGGTTTACCATTTACAGTCACAGCAGGACACGTCTTAACTGTGGTCTGTCTGTAGATGCCCAAATTTCCGAACTTTCTATCATGCCTGACCTGAACCTTTTTTTATCTCTCTATTACGTGCGCCATCAGTAAAACCCTCTATACATTTAAAGTCATCCGCGTGCAAAAAGGAAAGTAACATAGAACTTATTTTAGTTTTCTCTCTGATTAGTTCGTATTTGCGTTTTTCTAAATCGCTAATCAACATATTCATTATGTTCAAAGTCAGTTTATGTTTAAGAATTCTACCTTTAGCATTTAAATGAAATGGCAATTTAAATTTAAAACATTTAGGAATTACGCAATGTTTTAAACATATTTTAATGAAAGAATATGTTCCACTTGCCTTACTAATTATTTGTTATTAAATCACTGTAATCTCATTTCTAAGAGTGTACACATGCAGACAAATACACAAACCAATTTGACATGCACTTACCTAAGAATGTATTAGGTGTTGCGAAACTAGTTACAAATTAGTTCAGTTGTGACCAGACGGATAAATCAAAGACAGCATAAACGGAAAGTATAATCTCATGCAAATTCGGTCACAACTGAACTAATTTGTTACTAGGTTCGCAACACCTAATACATACTTGCATATATATTAGCTCTTCGCAACAAACAGTATTTAAATTCGTGTCTTGCTTACTGGCCACTCATCAGTAGGAGCCGGTATAACGCCCTTTAACCATTTTATATTTGGGCGAGGAAAGTGAGAAACAAGTATAAATGGGGCAGTTTAACTTACAAAATTTTCCACATGACATATTGATTGTTATTCATGTGTGTGATGCGCTCTCCATTGGAAAAGACCTCCATATCCGGAGGCCTCGATATATGTCGATATCAGGAAGACAGTGGATGCAAACAAATCGGGTCGCAACCCGAGAATCAGGTAAAAATCAGTTAGTCGATTTAGAAATTACCTTCGTTACCGATATAATTTCCACACTGGAGATCATTTGATTTTTAATATATCTTTGTATTCTCCAGTTAGAAACAATGTATTTGCCTAATGCTATCTACCTTAGTTTTATCTTGTTTATTACGGAGAACCAATACATTTGCAATCGTGTATTAATTGTTGCGCACCTGGTTACATCTTAGTCCGAATAGGACCAGAAGGATAAGACAAAGTTAGCATGGACGCTGTCCAGTGAATTAAACACTATTTTATTAATTCTTACTTTGATTGCTCAAGCTGCCTACCATCTTATGACAGCGGTTTATGTGTTGAAGATGATAACACCTCTGCTCCACAGTCTGTTGGACAGAGCAACAGCATCGCTACTGACACTATGAAACAGAATAAGTCCAACTTATCGCCAGCTAAAAAAGCGTCTCCTCTTCAGGCATCTTTCAGCGTCACCAACAATGGACGGCTGCCTTCCAATGTGGAGGAGTACGACAGAAAGCCGATGGATAACCACACTAAATCCAACTTGATTGGCAGTTGTACAAACATTCAACATGCGGATTTGCTCACTCCGTCAGATTCTGGCGCAAGCGGAGACGCCGGCTTCTGCTCATCAAACACAGGAAGTGGATCGCAGCAAACCTCGAGCAGACACCTTCGCTTTGGAGTGGCTGGCGTGGGTAGGGATAGTGAACACATCACTATGTCAAGTCTACGCGAGATGAAGTCGAAAGAACGGACACCAGTATCGATTAGTTACCGTGACGAAACAGGTACATCAGATGACGGTCACACGATCAACCTGGAGCAATTTAAAGTCAACATGCCGGTATCCAC
>JAQBSW010002164.1:0-55000 GCA_029291075.1 Eudiplozoon nipponicum | reverse complement strand
GGTTTCATACAGACATTTATATCTGTAAATGTACACACACATTACCAATACACATATATATATATATATGAAATATATAATGTATATATATATATATATATATATATATATATATATATATATCTCATATTATTTCCATGCCATTGTTAAATATATTATAGAAGGTAAGTTTATTTCATATAGATGAGGAAATATATTATGGAATGATGTACATACTTCGCATTTTAAGTTGATAAAGCGATTTATGCGACCATGCAGTTTGCAGCCCCAGTTCATTAAGGCTCCAAAACCGTTTTTGATGTGGCTCTTATTATATTATGTAACATTATCTATATATATATATATATATATATATATATATATATATATATATATATATATATATATATATATATATATATATATATATATATATATATATATAGATCAGAGTAGCTGGTTGGCATTTGCAATTCTAGCAATTGTTTGATGAGTACCTAATAAGGACAAAACATTTTTAGTTGATGCACTGCATTTGCAATCCTATGAAATGTCTAGTTTATATATATAATTTAATTTAATGAAATGCATGATTTTAAATACAAATTGAACAAATAATTGTTCAAATATCTTTGGAAGAATAAAAAACATTAAAAATCGTCAAAAATTATTACAGAATAAAAAAACATAATTTAAAATATAACCGGATTGCAATCCTGTAACTAAACAGTGCTTCTTTTTTGATTGCACAACAATACGTTCCGGAGAAATATTATGGTTGACTTGGAAAGAAAGTTAAACTGAATCATAGACACATCATAATTGGAGTACAGTTCTCGATGTTGTCAAACGGAGAACTATACCAATATGTACATAACAAATAAAAGTAGGATAAAACAAAGACAACATGAACGTAAAGTTTAATCTTGTGTCGTGTTTATTGGCGACTCATCATTAGAATCCGATATTACGCCCTTTACTCACTACATATTTGGGCGAAGAATGTAGGAAAATAGGACGGTACAATCTCCTATACGAATATGTAAACCTGCAATAGTGAAGCTAACTTCATAGATAACACGAGATAATACTTTTCATTCATGTTGTCTTCGTTTATCCTTCCGGTCATATTTGAATTAATTTTCTACTAGGTGCGCAACACCCAATACACAATTGCATATATACTAGTTCATAACAAAACTAAATAAACGGTTTCCATGAGAGACACCGTGTTCAACTGTCTGTTTATACAAATGTATTTGACAAGTACAATGAAAAGTTTTGATTTTCACAGCATAATATACGTTTATATATTGTTATATTTTCAGTCAATTTATTATATTTTTAATTTGTAATGTAAAAAGTACTTCAAGATTTCAAATTTTCGATATACAATTATGTAAATGTATTTTTCTGTTGCATAATGCGCAGTTGCACGATTAGCTGATGTCATAAAGTCGGTAAAATTTTATGCATAAGCACGGGTTTAGCACACAATTAGGAAAAATTCTCTTCAGAATTCGGGTCTGTAAATTTGGCTTTAATACACTAAAATATATTTTTTGACATCACAGTCTTCAATAAACCAACGTTCAAAAACCGATTCTAAATTGACGGCTCACTTGTAAAATTATTTATAACTATTCTTTAAATGAAGTTTTCGAGCTTGAATTAAACAACAATCCCATTTTATTTAACCAGCCGTCGAACAGTTTGGCAAAATTACCGTCAGTCTGACGTACTGATGCATTTCGACCTTCCATGATTATCATCAGAGAACAATGGTGAACTTACTAGCGAGGATCAAACCAAAATGCAAATACATGGAAAGCAAAATCAAATATGCGGCTCTTACCTCGTGACTACATAGACATTGTGCAGCCAGATTTCCAGAAAAGCACAATATGTGCGGAACCAATAGATGTGAGGTTAGCTTATCTAAATTTGCTTTCCATATGTATGTATTACGATTTGATAGTCAGTTTGCCGGCGTACTCTGATGATGATCACGGAAATTCGAAACGCGTCAATAGTTGTGACTGACGGTAGCTTTGCTATGTTCTTCGACGACTGGTTAAATACAATGAGATTGGCTTTAATTCAAGCTTGTAAAGTTGGTCTTACGAATTGTTTACATCACCCGCACATGTATTAATTATATAATTGTATTCGTAGTTTGGTTTTTTGCACATTCCTATTAGGCAGAGATGATTTATGTTCTGAAATTTTATTCTATCAGATGGTTTGACATCGAAGGACAACGAATATCATCTGCACGAAGCATCTATTTTCTCAAAGGGCCAGTCGCCACAACTTCCTCTGGCAGTCGAAAATTTCTTCTTGCGTCCGACCGATATGCGCTTATTCCGTAGCTTAACTACGTGTTAATTACACAGAAACCTGTATTCTCATTATATAAAACTCACACGTTGTCACGTCTTGTTTGAACTAAGGCCTTTGCATTGTTTGCGCGGGTAGTTAAAACAATACCAATGCGCATTTAATTAATTAAATGTTCATTATAATGAATTTCTTGACGAAATCGATTCGCTATCTCAAGAAATATTTTATTTTTGTCGACAACGTGTACATAATCAGATACATTCCAATTCGTAGCCCGGTGTCAAGTTACATTTTATCTAGTTTTAGGCCATTATTTACGAGCTCTCATGTGGTCGCTACTACTCACATTGCTTGGTCGCATTTGTTCTGCTAAGAAATCAAGATGGCAATTAATATAGAAAGTTTCTCAATCACATAATTTATTTAATGGTACTTTTGTCTCTATTTGGTTAGGAAGAATTTTAACTAATACTGCAGAACATTTGGAATGTTTAACAATAATTGTTTGCGCGGGTGGTGGTAACAATTCTTTAAATCAAGTTTGCGAGCTGGCGGTAGTTTTGTTATGTCGTTCGACGACTGGTTAAATACAATGGGATTGGTGTTTACTTCAAGCTCGCAAACTTCATTTAAAGAATTTGGAATGTTTGTCCTTTGTTGCCAATGTTCTTAATTCCCTAAACGAGTTCTACTTTTGATCATTCATTACTTTCCAGTAACCGTTAGGTCCAATCCGTGACCCCTGTTTCGACATAAATTACCTTCAACCTTGACTATATATATATATTGCTATTGAAGCTATTGCAATTAATAGGCTTAAACACCAGCTTCAACCTGCAGAAAGTTATTCAAAAATAAATCAAATTGGACTGGAACAGAAACATAACAACCAGGTCTTTAAAAATAGCATATATGTCGAAAAATACGACACACTCACTAATTGCAGACACGTTCACAATAAAAGCGATGACACGCCATATGGCGTTACGAAAACTATGTTGTCTAAATTGCAACTAACAAGGACAGACATAGCTAAGACGGGATTGGTTAGGACCAAAATAAAGTTCGGATTGGATGAGTGAAAATATTAACGAATCCAGAATAATGAATGTAGATACTGACAGAAATAAGATTTTCTTTAAATCAAGTTTGCGTGCTTGAAGTAAACACCAATCCCATTGTATTTAACCAGTCATCCAACAACATAACAAAACTACCGCCAGCTGCAACGCACTGACGCGTTTCGAAATAAGATTTATTAATAAATGTTATTCCATGGATTACGGCTCTTTTTTCTCATATGTATATTATCTTTATAATTTACATTGCCTTCGATTATTACCCAGTGTATTTCTTATTAAGAAGAAAAAACATTTATTAACAAAGAGGGTAATGAAAGATTTTTCCGAGAGTGCTAAACGTCAACTAACAATCTATTTATACACAGCACGGTGGCAACGGAAAGTGAGAATTGGTGCCACCCACATAATCAAAAGAAAACCCATGATGTATATAAATGACAAATTCTAAAGCAATGATTAGCATTATCGGAATAAGCGATCATTATCTACTTTGTTATTAAATGATTTTTTTTCCTAATTATATATATATATAAATGGATCACTTTATCTGGATTTAATATCAATTTCGCTACATGACCTCTTTTAATATGCATAGTTCCGCTTTTCGCAGGCTTATAAGGGTAGCTGATTTCAAAATATCCCTTTCATTTGGTACGGTTGATTCGAAATAAAATTGATAAGAGTACCAAAATATTCTTTGCAAAATATATTTCTGGCTAATCTATCGCCAATTCTTTTTCAATTTTATGTCTCAAAATGATGAGTTAGCAACAATAAGTTTAAAACTGCCACTATTAAATTATTCATTAGATTGGCCATACAATAATTTAACGAGCCTGTAAAGTGTAACAATTCAAAGATTTAAATGAGTTAGCAAAACACGAAGCTATTTTGATAAAAAAATTGTAACCAGATTATTGCTAACAGAAAAAAACAGGTTTTGATATTGAGTTTGCAATGGTGGTATTGAACGCAAATGACCGGTCATCCCCCATTTTCCATACTTAAAAATGCGCACACATAGAAACAAGTGCAGTTACATTAAACGAAATTATTATTCTGGGTCAAAACTAAATATTATCGAGATATGCATATTTTGGTATCACGCTCTTGCTTTGCTTTTGCTAGAAATTGTTGCCATCTTGCTCTTCTCTTTATTCACTTCATGAATATTACAAATAATTTCATAGATTTTTTACATTCTGTTCGTTTATTTATTGATTATTTTACCTAAATAAGCTCAAGCATAAATTTAGTACGCCACTCTTGTTTAACCATGCTGTCGTATACGGATAATGATCATGGAAGGTCAAAACGTACGTGTGCCCGACGGTAGTTTTGCATTGTCTTACGACGATGGGTTAACTACAAAGGGATTGTTGCTTAATTCAAGCCCACAAACTTGATTTAAAGTAATGTGAACACCACACGAAAAATCAATGATCATTCCATTATAGTACCTGTATATATGTGTTGAAAGCTGCAAAGTGTTCATTTTCGTGACTGTATGAAATATGTACAGTCGAAAATTCCAGCCAAGTTCAATATATGAAGGACTACTAGAAGTGAAAGACTTATATCTAATGTTACTTGAGATATATTTAAGCATTCTGCTTTGATCCTCGCTAGTCAATTTCCCGTCATACTCTATTGATGATCATGGAAGGCCGCAAATTATTGCCTGCCACATTATAGTAAGTACTGCAGACACATTCGATAAAAGTAACTGTTCAAATCAGTAGCATAAAACAATGTTTGCTCATTCTTTTACATAGTTAAGTAGTTTACTAATCTAACGTAACCTACCCAAAGTAAAACCATCATTATATAAAAAATAGTGACCTATGTTAAAAAGTATAAAATATGATTTATTGCTAGCAGGAGAATAAATAAACGAACAAAACAAATGAAAATGTGATAGCAGGGCTATTTTTATTCAGTAAATCACACGTTCTAAGCCACCTTTGTGCCTATGGCTGCAGTGGCACCAAATCTCGCTAGCCGCATTGCTGCGCGTTCGGCGTCGGACAACTGGTAAATTGGTTTATCTATTATTGAAGCAGACTCAACGCCAAAACGCGCAAGCCTCGCAGCCTTCTTCTGCTGTTCAATTTCAGAATTTCCCATCGAGGTCTCGGGCACTGGCAGGCCGAACCTTTCAGCGCGTTTGGTCATTCGCTCACTATACATTTATAGTTTTAAATAAGAAATTGTTTATAGCAATATAATTTGTTTAAATAATAAACAATAAGTTGTCAAAAACAAGTGTATGTGATAAAGTAAACAGTTAATCTGATGTCAAATACACAAATTGATGTGCAATGAGCATCTTCGGTTGAAAACGAATAAGGAAAAATAGCAAATTCGAAGTAACGACAATTTGATAAGACTAAGCCGTGTCGCCCGATTACAAAAATACATAAGTGTAACGAACATATGTTTCGCCACAGCTCGTTCCGTTCAAAACTCTTTTCAATGATCACAAGTGTAGCCCAAAGTGTCAGGAAGGTACGCAAACTATTATACAATTGAAAATAATTTAAAAATAATTGATTGCGCGGGTGTTGGTAACAATTGTATAAATAAAGTTTGCGAGCTTGAAGTAAACACCAATCCCACTGTATTTAACCAGTCGTCGAACAACATAACAAAATTAAGCCAGCTACAACAAACTGACACGTTTCGACCTTTCATGATCATCATTAGAGTACGACGGCAAACTGGCTATCGAGGATCAGACCACAATGAATATATATGCATATCAAATTTAAATATGCGGCTCTTACCTCTAACAGTCTCGCATACATTGAAATTGACTGAAAAGGTCGGCTGCACAATTTCTATGCAGTCACGAACATTAACTGTTTTAAGCTTTCGCCACATATACATATATAGGCAATACAATTTAACAATAATTGATTGCGCGGGTGGTGGTAACAATTCTTTAAATCAAGTTTTGCGAGTTTGGAGTAAACACCAATCCTTTTGTACTTAACCAGTCGGCTGCACAATTTATATGCATATCTAACTTTGATTTCCATATATATCCAATGCGGTCTGATCCTCGAGAGTCAGTTTGATGTCGTACACGGATGATGATTATAGAGGGTCGAAACGCGTCAGTGCTTTGCGGCTGGCAGTAGTTTTGATATGTTGTTCGACGACTGGTTAAATACAATGGGATTTGTGTTTACTTCAAGCTCGCAAACTTGATTTAAAGAAATATTATACAATTGGTAAGGACCCGCCTCCATTTCACGGTATTTGATTAATTTGTCTCGCACAAACTGCGATTCTTCCAGTTAATAAACAAACTTGTCTGCTGTATCTTACAAATATTATGTACACTGCACATAATTGCATATTGTACTCAAGTACATTCAGATGTCATATGACTAAAAAGTGAAAGACTATTCTACCGATTACTCGAAGACAAACAAAGACGCGAGACTGATCACAGTGTGAAAGGGGGCGAGAATAAGTTTTGTTAGTAAGTCGAAACGGGCATTTTCTGAATCCATATAAGCAATCAAATATGAATAAGCCGTATGGATAAAAATATAATGTAACTCCGCTGAACCTGAGACTTCAACCAATAACAGCCGGAAGCTCACATTAATTCTCATTAATAGTCCTGTTTGGCACGTAACAGGAACAGAATTTCATTTAACAGACAAATAAGCGTTAGGTTCAGTGTGCAGCAATAAAGGTGAACGATTGTTAGATGTCTGCGCAGAGCATACGTAATATAGGAGAAGCAAAAACTTCAGACGTAGTGTAAAGCGTTGTGCCACATGATGTCCTCCAGCAAAACAACAAATTTCAACTCAACTGGTTCATGCAGAAATTGGCCATAGACTGCATGGTAACAACCTGGTGAGCCACACGTTTATCAAAACTTACGTAGACTCGCACAATAAACTCTTTCTTGAAAAATCAACACCCACATTCGCATTAATAATTATAGAACTCAAATAAAAGGAGGCAGACTCATAAAGGCGTTTTATTAACAAAAATAATAAATTTTTCAGAAAATTGTTATTAACTAAGAATAATAGTAAAACTTCGCACACATTAGGGGCAAAAGAAAGACGCGCTGTGCAAAACGTGATATTCTCACAATACGGTAATTCAGGTAATGGACCTTCGAAACTAGATGTTGGACATAAAGTAAAACAACATCTCGAAGATCAACCACAAGTCAGTTTAAGCCTATTGCCAGAAAAACTATAAGACTAAAATAAATTTTAGCAGAGTCAAGCAGCGGTTTTATAAAAAAAGACGATAAAATCAAAAATTGATATTAAATAAGAAAACTAGTAAATATTGTGGGCGAAGTAAATACACCGCTTTACACAGTGTATTAATCTCAAAATACGGAAATTTAGGTTAGGGAGTCGAATCAAGATGCTGCTAATGCAATAACAGCAAATATCATAGATTTACTGGACGTCAGTTTCAACCTACCGCATGTAAATCTACAACACTCAAATTCAATTTCTAGAGCCAGCATTAGCAGTTTATCATAACAAAATATGAAACCACGACTATTAGACGTAAACGTAGAACATGCACGTCAAGATGTGGATAGCAGGGAATGCAAATAATTTATTGAATGACCTTTTCGAGTAGCCTGCTGGTTGTGACGCCAAAGCGATTGGCACGTTCTTTTAGTTTCTCCATTGTCTCGTCGCCACGAGCGCCAGGCGCGAATGCCTCACCAGCCGAGCGCATCGCTTTTAAAGTGCTTTTGTTCCAGTTGTTGATAGGCGATTGACCGGTCGACTCACTTCCACTGCCATTCGCAGCGCTGTAGCTGATGCCAAAACGACGGGCACGTGCAGCTAGCCGATTAGCATCGTAGCCTACTGAAACACCTTTGCCATTGGGAATTTCTGTGTGTTTAGACGCAACTAGCGTGTTATCGGCCACCGCGTAGACAGTGCCAAACCGAGCTGCACGCGCAATCAATCGCTTTATAAGAAAAACATACAAGTTAAAACTAAAGGATGAAAGAATGCATTAATAAACAACGGCTTCAATTTAAAGCACTATATGCACCGTTTCAAGAAAAAATGTCTGCCTAAGTAACACGGCAGCCTAAAGCTGAAGGAATCTACATTGAACGATTTTTCCCTTCTGTTTCAATTATAAATATGATATTTAACCTGGCAGTTTTGGTTGGATTGATGTTTTGTTTCCTTTTGATAACAGTTCATAATGCATAAATAAAGAATTGTATTGGTTTTTACTTATGGAAATAAATAAATATTTATGATAAATGTGTTTGGATGGGCGATTTTATGGTATCCTTTTCTGTAAAAATTGTCGTTGGCTAACAAAGTTTATTTCAATTTTTTCAATTATTAGTAAAATAATTATTAAAAATATTTTAATATGGCAAAGCAGAATAGAAATATGATTTAGAAGTAGGCTGATAAAGACGGCACTGGAGAGTGAACTTCGTTAGTGCGATGGTTTGTGCGTCTTAACGAATTGCTGGGTCATGCAGGAAGAGCGAAAGAGCCAGTAGGGTTTTTCGTACTACACAGGCTAATGAAGAGAGGTAAAATTTATCGAAATCTTCTACTTGCAAAGAGCAAACTAGTGCTCATTTGAAACCAACAAATGACTACGAAACAGTTAGATACTGTTTGTCATCTTAAACTGTAATAAAGAATCAAGTTATTAGGCTAATGTTTTGCTTCATCGAAAATTCGTGTTATATCACGAGCAAACCTAGTAGTTAACTCGTAAGCAAAGACATTTAAGAAGAAACGGTATCACGAATGCACATAAGCAGCACTCTAGATCTACATACGCATAACATAACTGGTTGGCTCACCGCTTTCTCCTTCAATGTAGAAATGCACTGCCCCCCTATTTTGCCCGCTTCTCTGGACAAATGCACAACAGATGGTTGGTCATCAATGCGCTTAGATATTGGTGTTCTACTTTGACACACGGAAGAGCATGCGACCGTCGTTTTACTCGTAGAATCATTAGAAGAACCTGCATTGGAGTAATGCAAGAACAAATTAATAAAAATATATAGAAATTAAACGAGATTTAAATCGCAAGACCGACTCAACATCCTAGATTAACCACATTCAACAGACAGCGCAGTTGACGGAGCTGAAATAGTTTGTCTAACGAATAACACTTGTTATCCTATACAAAAAAACAACTACAGATGTTAGCATTGTTTATTTTTTGTGATGAACCGAAATACCATGCTTCTAAAATACAAGTGGGTGAATGCCTTTCAGCATCCAAAATCTTCAACTCTAAAGGACCAAGTTCCACTAGCATATAATGAAGTTGCTCGTATAACTGCGTTATGCATACGAATATTTTTTAAACGTGAGATGCTCACATTGCTCCATAAATGACAAAAGTTGAAGAAATAAACTTCCCTATGTGATGCTCAAAATTATCTCGTCACTCATATTTCCTAGGTAATTAATACAGACACAAAGATTTTAAGCCTGTTAAATCTGTCCAGATCTTCATCTTAGTTGATGTGAGTGATGTATGATCCTGTGAATGTAGCATAAATTTAGATCACGTGAATTTCATACCGAAAGACACATCGACGACTGATAATCTATTTAAGGTGACCTAGACAGAATCGCAGCTTTCGTATAATGATACGATGTCATCGAAAAAATCAAGATGCGCTAAAGTACCGCCGAGGAAAACTTGGCACTTTGCAACATGATGAGTATAGTTCACAATAGCGTCCATTAAAAAATTACCCAAAACTGGAGAAAGTGCACAGCTCTGACAAACAGCAACATTGGTGGAAACATAGTGCGATAATTCATTGAAGGCCTGAATTTGCCGAGAGGAATTTCAATAAATGTCAGGTATAATTTTGCAAATTCAGTTGGCAAACAACTTTTCTACACAATATCGAATAATACACATCGATCCATTGAGTAAAATGCACCATTGAAATGTCGATACACGGTTATTATGGGACGCCAATATAGGCATCGCGTACCTTGAAATTACTTTAAAGTTTAACTATTTTATATACAAACGTGTCCAACTTGTTATTTCTAGTATTTCGTTCACGCAGAGCGCTGAGACTGCGTAACATAATCGAAGCAAAAATCTAGATACGACTGGAGTCAAGTCTATACCATTATGGAGGTTATCGAACAAATTACGATTGCCTTTTTGAAAATAAGTGCAATGGTCTCCTTATCCCATACAGTATAAAAATGGTTAGTCAATGCTCGCAAATTTATATTCTCATCATTCTTAATAAATATTAGAAGCAAAAAATTGGAACCTGCAGATTCATAATAAAAAAGATTACAAATTTAGTTCGGTTTTTTAAACTCAAAGTGTTTACCAAAATTACTGATTGGTAGATAAGAAAGAAGAAATGCAATTCCGAGTCCTGAAACATAAATGCTTTTCGGAATAGAACCGAGTAGTGCCTCAGATATTCCCAATATTTCATTTATTATTTCTCTCAGGCCATGTTATTTAACACGGAAGACGCATTAACGAATTAAAGGTTAATTATGTTTTTTGTGAGCGCCTTATAGTCAAGAAAATACGGAATATATATATATATATATATATATATATATATATATATATATATATATATATATATATATATTCGTATTATATAACTTCCATAATGTGCGTAACTAGAAAATTGTTCTTTGAAGTTGAGCATTCACGAAGTAAATCGGCCATTATGTACAATAAACCAACACAATGTTCTTAATATAATTTCATATCCTAAAATCAATATAAATAAAGATATATAAGCAAATTTGTTAAATGCATGTTTTAAGTTATTTACCACAATTTAAAAAAGATACTGAAAGCTGAGCAGTCTTGTTAATGATGCAGATGCCACCTCCACCATTGCTAATAGATGCCTCAGGTGAAGTTATGATTTTGGCCTTCTTTAGTGGGGGCGCATCGTGTGTGGCAGACGACTCCCTCTTCAAATAACCTGAGGCGTCTACTCCATTTGACAAGCCTAAATCTGTATAAAAAACGCGCTATCAGGTGATTTACGTTTTTTTACAGGTGACAGCGGTTCATCAGACTCATCGTGGAATACTTGAAAAAGCAAACGCACACACGCATGCAAAAACAAGCAAAAAACAGGATATTGCAAAACGAAATGCATACTTGGACGCATACAGATAAACTTAACACAGATGCAGAAGCCATCGCAGCAAATGAGGTTAAGATATTACTTGACGTAATTTACTAAACGAACAGGGTTTGTTTCTACTGAGATTACAAACTCAGTATAAAAGTTAAAAAAACTAGTATTGAAATAATACACGAACCGTTTAAAATGTCCTCTACTCTGGGGAGTAAACATTCTTCTTTAAAGGAGAAAGCAAAACCCTTACACACATCATGAGATCATGAAATTCTTCATAATAATTGAAATAACTGGAGACTAGACAAACAATTAGTCATTATAGGTGCCGACGAATATACATTTATAGTCGTGACAACTCAACGAAAATAAATGTAAAATTTATTGAAATTAAGCCGAGATTTGATAGTATCAACCGTCATTTTTCGTCACTTTATTACAACCAGCGCCTCTATTCCGTGTAAAATATATTACAAAACTTGTATGCTAATTTTTAACTTTCCTTAATATATCACAAGAAATTGTCTTTTAGTGGGCAATTGCTTTCCTACATTTCAGTTAATTTAATTTGGTGTATATAGAATAACTACAAGATCATTTATTCTACCGTTATTTGTCCACTTGTGTATAAAATTTTCAATGACTTTTCACATTCCCTTCCCCGCCCCACATTAAGTTTACCATTAGTCACTTTTACTTCACATTGCAAGCAAAATATTATTTAACATGCAAACCTGGAATTAATGATTATGAATGCACTTGTAACACGCACACATAACCTTCGAGTCTGACATTGACACTGTGAAATAGGCATTATAGCTAACTGAATGATGAAGTCAGAGAAATATGCACGGTTACGTGATTGCTGTGATATCAGCAAAACATAGCTATACAAAAATCTATTTAAACGAAATTTATTTTTAACATTTGCTATAATGAGCAATCGACTGATCAAGAAAGTCGGAGATTTCGAAAGAGTTTGGCAGGGATTATGAAGAGGAGGATAAAGACTGCGTTAATAGTGGAGATGCCTAACGAGGCCACCCATACCTACTGCTAGCATGCACCAGAAGTTCCAACAGATATCCCGAATCCGCATAAGCATTCGACCAGCCATCTCGTTGTCAAATACTATTGTCATCGATATCGATCACGCCACTCTGTACTACTACTAATAACGAGGTCGTCATAACAGCGTCAGTTGAAGAGAACCAGACAGAAAGCAGGTTAAAGTGTAAAGTATATGCTAAATCAGCCTTTTAGACTTTACTGAACACAATGCACAGTAGACCTAGATCTGTTATTAATTAGTCATGCGTAATTGTAATGGTAAACCAGCAATTTTTATGAACAATTCACTCAAATTTGAATAAGAGTCCGCTAGAATCCACCACACCGATCCCCTAAGAGGTCCATTCGCGTATGTGTGCATAAAAAATCCGACATGTCCTCGAAAAGAAGTAGCAAGCAACTCACCCTCAATGTAGCCAAAATCAACGTATGTTTCGTCCTCAGCATCGCCTAATAATTCAGCCTCGTCCTCCGGTTGAAGCTGAATTCCACCAGCAACGCTATTGTCTAGTTTTGAATGTTTATGCATAAACATAAAAACATACACAGGTAAATAAGCTGGGAAAAGGAAATCTGTTTACTATGTATTAAAAGACGACTTTTTTTCATGACTTAAAGCATCAAAATCAAATTACTTATTCGTTAAATTCACACCAAATACCAATTTAAAAATGATACAATGGCGTAATCAAAATTGTGAGTAAGGTAGAGATTTATTTGTGGTAAAGAGATCGAAATCTGGTAAAGATATGCGAATCGCCGAAGCTGATTGTTGTGACATTCTCGGCCAGCTGACAAGGATTAGCAAAGGTTGCTTGAAGTGAACCACGCGTATTTTCTCGCGTGGTCTATTCCGGTTCAAAAGAGTTAGCGGACCCAATCGCCTTTCTCCTACTTATTCCTGGAACTCGCTACATATGACGGCAGCTTTCTATGACATATACGTTCGGAACAGAGAAACCTACTACATGGCATTACACCAACATAATACAAAGATGCTTTACTGTCACGAAACCATGAAATTCTGAGTTACGCGTGAGTTTCTAGGTCACCCATCCCTAATGAACTTATAAACATGAACTAGTTATTGATATATGGCAGTGAAGCATTAGTCACTTTTGGCTTTGCTATTGATTCAACATTAATCACCAGATTCTATATATCAGATGGAATCGGTTGACTAGCTCCACAATCCTTATATATATATATATATATGATATTTGTTATGTCATTCTCATAAAATATTCAAAATTTAATAAGTATTCCAAATTTAATGAAATTTTTAACCTACCAATATCAATTTCATCGAGTATAGTAGTATGCATATTTCATAAATCAGTTCGCTTTAAATCGCCGAAGAGTATGCGCACGCTGGTAAAGGAAATAAATGAAGAATTCCAAAAGATGAATAATCTGAAAAAGTTATTATTTGTTTACATTTAGTGCAATGTAAACGAATGAGGACAAGATAAGTATTTGATTACATTTACTTCAAGCAACAATAGCAGGCCTCTCCGTATTTGATTACAATTGTGAAAAGTGAAGCAAATACGGACAATTCAGGGTTTTGTTTACATTTAAATTCAAAATAATATATATATATATATATATATATATATATATATATGTTTTTAAATATATATATCTAGCACGGCTGACGCTTACGCATTTTATTCTTATACGTATAGAACATTATTTTCAGTTTACCATTTTTATTTGTAGCATGACTAATGCTTATTCGTCTTTTTCTTGTGTGGGAAGAATACCACTCCACATTTTCGTACATTAGGTCATTTTTCTAGAACGGTATTTTTCGTTTGTTTAAATTTTTGTTAACATTATTAACAATTTGTTTTCATCGTATAATGTGATCGACATTCAAAAGTCAATTTGATTACAAAAGGATTATATTTTCATTGAACCCATATATGCCCGTTATGTATATTTTCCGAAGTTATTGTGCTGCGTTTTAATAATATCTCGCTTCTAACAAGTAAATAATTACGTGAAATCTATAAAAGTTGCTTGAATTATCAGTCGGAAATACAATGTAATTCGTCAAGAATCGTAATGCTGCATTTGTAAGTGCACTAATTGCCTTCTAGCTCGGGAGCAAGAGCCTGTACAGGAGTTCGATTTAGATTTTATATAGACGTCAATTTTGCCAGCATGTAATGTAGCACGGCTGTTATTTAACCATTTTATTTTTACATGTATACAGAAATAATTGCTTTTGACCAGTCCCTTTTGAAGCATGACTAATGTTTGGCCATTTTATATCTTGTGTTTACAGAATAGCATTTGCAGTTAGATTTTGAATTCGTCACTTTTTCGTACATTAGGTCATTTAAATAATAATTGATTGCGGAGTGACAGCTTCATATTTTCCAATGCCGAGTTGTGCGTACGCGGGTTGGAGCTTTGCACCAACAGTTTCACAAAGATCCGATTGATCACAATTTCCATTTCCTTTTTGTCTTCGATCTGGCTGAGTTTGTTCTCGTCCCAATGGAAATGCAATTCTCTCACATCTTTGTTTACTGGCAACGTTTTGGAACAAAAATCCCCGTTCCATCACCAGGCAAATAATCACATATATACACAGCTAAATGCATACAATAGCAGATTTAAGCAAATGTGGTAAACTGGTTCCGGAATTGTTCTATTTATATGCTATCTTATTGACTCACCACTGGTTTTCAACATAGAATTTGGTTCATTATTTTCATGTTAATAGTCAGATGTTGTTAAATCGCAGTAATTTCAATGGGATGAGTGTACACGTGCAGTAGTTGGTTACTCCTCAATCAAAAACAAACGAAAATACATAAAATGATTTAAATCAAGTTTGCGAGCTTGAAGTAAACACCAACCCAATTGGATTTAACCAGTCTACGAACAACATAACAAAACTACCGCCAGCTGCAACGCCCTGACGCGTTTCGATCTTCCATGATCCTCATCAGAGTACGACGGCAAACTGCCTATCGAGGATCAACCGCATTGAATATATATGGAAATCAAATTTAGATATTTAGCTTGAAGTAAAAACCAACCCCATTGTATTTAACCAGTCTACGAACAACCTTGAAAAACTACTGCCAGCTGCATCGTACTCTGATGATGATCACGGAAGTTCGAAACGCGTCAGTGCGTTGCAGCTGGCGGTAGTTTTGTTATGTTGTTCGTAGACTGGTTAAATATAATGGGGTTGGTGCTTACTTCAAGCACTCAAACTTGATTTAAAGCATTGTTACCACCACCAGCGCAATCAATTATTGTTAAATTGTATTGTCTATATATGTATATGTGGCGAAAGCTGCAAACAGTTAATGTTCGTGACTGCATAGAAATTGTGCGGCCGACATTTCCAGTCAAGTTCAATGTATGCAAGACTGCTAGAGGTGAGAGCCGCATATCTAAATTTGATTTCCATATATATTCAATGCGGTTGATCCTCGATAGTCAGTTTGCCGTCGTACTCTGATCATGATCATGGAAGGCCGAAACGCGTCAGTGCGTTGCAGCTGGCGGTAGTTTCGTTATGCTGTTCGTACACTGGTTAAATACAATGGGGTTGGTGTATACTTCAAGCTCGCAAACTTGATTTAAAGCATTGTTACCACCACCCGCGCAATCAATTATTGTTAAATTGTATCGTCTATATATGTATATGTGTCGAGAAGCTGCAAACAGTTAATGTTCGTGACAGTAAGCATGACATCATTCAATTCAATATATTACAGTTAAATACTGTTTGTTTGCGAAGAACTAATATATATGCAAGTATGTATTAGGTTTTGCGAACCCTAGTAACAAATTAGTTCAGTTGTGACCAGAAGGATAAATCAAGTTTGCGAGCTTGAAGTAAACACCAAACCCATTGTATTTAAACAGTCGTCGAAAAACATTAAAAAGCAACCGTCATGCGCACACACTGACGCGTATCGTCCTTTGATGATCATCATCAGAGTACGACGTCAAACTGACTAGCGAGGATCAAACCGCAATTGTACAGCGGAATTTACATTAAAGTACAATGTATGTCAGACTACTATATGCGAGAGCCTCATATTTAATTTTTTTTCCATATATATGCATTGAGACTTGATACTCGCTAGTCAGTTTGCCCTACGCCTCTGATAATGATCATTAAAGATCGAAACGCGTAGGTACGATGGAAAACTGACCAGTGAGCTCAAACCACATTGCATATATGTGGAAAGCAAAATTAGATATGCGACTCTCACCTTAATAGTCTTAAATACGTTACACATGACTGAAAATGTCGCCTGCGCAAATTCTTTGCAATCACGAACATTAACTGTTTACAGCTGTGAAATTTCCAATGTTCCCTGTCAAGACTTTGAAATAGTTGTTAGTCCAGACAGAAAATTGCATAGAATAGCCTATGAAATTTATAAACTAGACTAGTATAATCTTTTCTGCGCACACCAATTAGAGCTCATTTACAGCAGTGTCTTGCATATTATCCCCGAAAAAACCTGGTGTTAGTTCAGTAACGTTGCTCGATGACTTATTAAATACAGTGGTATACGTGTTAACTTCAAGCTCGCAAACTTGATTTAAAGAACTTTTACCACCACCCGTGCAATCAATTATTGTTTAATTGTATTGTCTTTACGTGTGTGTGTGTGTGTGTGTGTGTGTGGCGAAAGCTACAAAAATTTAATTTTCGTGACTGTATAGAAATCGTGTCAGTGCTTGCCGCTGGCGTACTTTGGTTATATTGTTCGATGACTGGTTAAATACAATAGGATTGGTGTTTACTTCAAGCTCACAAACTTGATTTAAAGAATTTATTTAAGAAAATGTTTCATTTGTACTTACTGGTAGGTCTCTTGAGTATATCTGTCTTTTCACTAGTTAAGTTTATGTCGACTATGTACGTGTGTGTACGTGTGTCTGCACATCTTTATACATTGAAATGAAATGATAGTGACTTAAATTTGCTTTTTGGTACATTTATACTTACTGATAGATCTCTTGAACACAAATGTCTTTTCCCTAGATATCTTCCAATGCTGCGTTATGCGTATGCGGGTTGCAGCTTTGTACTAATTGTTTCACAAAGATCCGATTCATCACAATTTGCATGTCCTTTTTGTCTTCGATCGGGTTGATTTTGTATTCGTCCCTTTCTTCCGAAGGCTTCAATATCGTTTTTAATAACGAATAGAAATGCGCTTCTATCACATTTTTGTTAACTGGCGACTTTTCGGTGCCTACTAGCTAGCACTATCATCAGACCACTATACATAGCACAATACTCATAATAGCAGATTTTAGCAAATGTGTATAAGCTTCCATGTTGCAAAATAATAAACATTAACAACATCATTATTATAATTCTGATCACCATTATTACCAATACCATCATCATAATCATAAATATCATCAATAATAACACGATTATCATCATTATCATCATCAACATCCTTGTAGTAATCAATAACATCATTCTTTTGGTCACCATTGTTATCATCATTGCTAATATCATCATCAATATTATCACCATCATAATCAACAAGGTAGTAATTATAGTTTTGAGCACCACTATCAACACCATCATCAACATCATAATTATCATCAACGTCATCATTAACATCACAAATATCACAATCATCATCATCATCATTCTTGTTGACATTATTATCAACATGGTTACTATTGTATTCAACATAATCGTCATCAATATTATCACCGTCATCTACGTAATCAATATAATTCTGATCAACACTGCCAACAACACCTACCTCATCATCATAATTATCATCAATGCCAATGGTGAGAGCAACAGAGGTAGACTTGCCCAAATTCGTGCTACGTCCGCTGAAAATTCTGCAAAGCATGTGAATACTTGCCAGTAAGGGCAAAACCGATCTACCGGATGAATTGCGTTTTCGGCTTTATTCGATGCATAGTTCATACTGAGAAATATATAATTGGATTATTGAATACCACCCGGGATATAATGGCAAAAGGTGTCCAGGTGTAATAACCATTCTCAAATCAACAAGGGCATTGATCAATGCTCAAAATCTCGGATGCCACATTGATATTTTTATTCTTAAATTGTTGCCATTATCGTTTAAACCAATCAGCTAGGACAAAGTAATTAAGTGGAGAGGCTTGTTAGTGCAAAAATTAACTTTAGGCCGTACAGAATACATTTACGAGTTAGGAGGAATTTATTATAGAAGTTGTTTATTTTCTCATTTAGATGAGGGAAATGTATTATGGAATGATGCTCATACTTCGTACTTTAACTTTGATAGAAGGATTTATGCGTCGTTGCAGTTTGTAGCTCCTATTCATTTTTTTCCAAAATGTCTATTGGTTTGGTTTCATTAGCTATATTATGTAATATTATACCTATATATATATATATATATATATATATATATATATATATATATATATATATATATATATATATATATATATATATATATATATCTTCGAAATGCGAGCTTTAATAAAATTCATTGTCCCTTCTTGTAGTGCAAAAACAAAAAGAAATTTTATCAGATATAAGAAAATTTTCTTTCTCATGGTCTTCTCAAATATCTACTCATGAACATACCTTTATATATAAATTGGAAAGCAAAACAAGATAGAAATATTTGAACATAGAGAGACTGTGGAAAATAGAAACCAATCAAATTGCGTGCGTCACATCCAGTTCAAGCTCAATGCTTGTACGTGCTTCTTCTGCTTACATAAATCCGGCTGCAATTTGTTTATCCATAAGGCTTCGTATGTGGCTAGCTCTCTTTTGTTTTTGCATTTAGTAATTACTTTGAATGCTACGTCTGGAGAACATACGTGCGATGTTTCGATGATGTGTTGCGCAATAGCAGACGTGTATTCACCATTTGATTTGCGCACAACTTGAACACAAGTGCAGTTACTTTAAACGAAGTTATTATTCTTGGTCACAACTAAATATTATGGAGATTTGCATATTTGGGCTTTACGCACTTGCTTCGCTATTGCTAGAAATTATTACAGTCAGTGGTTCCATTAATTACTTTCGCATATGTCAGTTAGCTAAACCAATCAGGTAGAAAGGCCATCCAGTAGACCGGTTTCGTCCTCACTGAGAACCTACTCAGGCACTGGGCAGAATCGCCGCGGACCGATAATGAAACCTGCCGTCTGCTCGGATGAGTTCCCAATAAGGATGAAACCGGTCATTGATGAACTGCCTTTTCTACGCTATTCGCGTTCTCAGCTTATACCGACATGTAAGTAATTAATGGGTCAGGTGTTTATATCAAGACCGCAACCTTGATTATAATAATTGTTATCACCACCCGCGCAACCAATGTTCGTTTAATTGCTAGAAATTGTTGCCATTTCGTTCTTCTTGTAACGACACAAATCAATCACCGACATATTGCGCAAATTAAATTCAAATTTATTTACGTTGCACCAATGAGAAAAAAGCGAAATTGCCGTTTAACCACGTTTAACCAATAGTGTGCAAGTAGACATATTGCATGCTATTTAAGCACGGTAATTTACCATGCAAGTCAGTTGTGGCATTTGCATTCTACCTGCTTCACGCGTGTGCGTTCTGTCGGCTGTCAATACCTACGCTGGTGATTTGATAGTTTCACCAACAACTAACTACATCCGTGACTCATCTTGTTGCGGTATACCGGAGAGACGAGCCAATTAAGTGCAGAACCTGCAGGACACTATCCACATCGTGATTGCAGCTCAACCACGGGAGCGACAACTCAACCAGAGTATACCCAAGGCTCTAGGACATCTTCAAACTCTGAAGACTTCAAGAGAACGCATTACCAGGCCCTCTTAAGGGCCCCCATATCAGTAACTAATCTCTATTCAGAGCACCTTAACCGAGTTTGTAACGTCGTACGGCATTTACTTGAAGCCGGGGCGTTTACATTCTCTTCATTCACTTCCTGAATTTAAAAAATACTTTCATTAAATTTTTACACTCTGTTCGTTTTATTTAATGATTATTTCACCTAAATAAGTTCCGAAAAAAATTTAGTATGCCACCCTAGATTTACCATGCTGCCGTATTCGGATAATGATTATGGAAGGTAGTACGTGAATGGTTATATACAATGTGAGTGTTTCTTAATTCAAGCCCGAAGACTTGCCTTAAAGAAGCATGAAAGCCGCTCGAGGTATCAATAATCATTAAATTATAGTACCTATATATATATGTGGTGAAAGCTGCAAAGAGTAAATTTTTGTGACTGCATGAAATTTGTACAGTCGAAATTTCCAGTCGAGTTCATTGTATGCAACACTACTAGAAGTTAGAGCCGGATATCTAATTTTACTTCATATATATATATATATATATATATATATATATATATATATATATATATATATATATATATATTTTTATATATATAAACAAATAAATACCCAAGATTGCAGATAATTACAATTATATAGAAAAACATAGATCCGTATACAAATATGTATTAGGTGTTGCGAACATTGTAACAAATTCTTTCAGTTGTGACCAGAAGGACTAAACCAAAAACAGCATGAACGGAAAGTATAATCTCATGCACATTACTTTCGTGCCTACTGTCGTCTCATCAGTAGGAGCCGGTATCACGCCCTTTAACCACTCTATATTTGGGTGAAGAATGTAGGATAATAGGACGATTTGTCGAAGACTTTAAATGATGTTAGCTTCACTACTGCAGGTTTACACATTCGTCTAGGAGATTGTACCGTCCTATTATCCAACATTCTTCACCCAAATATATAGTGGTTAAAGGGCGTAATACCGGCTCCTACTGATGAGTCTCCAGTTTGTTACTTTTAAACAAGAATTGATTGCGCTGGTGGTGGTAACAATTCTTTAAATCAAGTTTGCGAGCTTGAAGTAAACACGAATCACATTGTTTTTAGCAGTCTTCGAACCACATAAAAAAACTACGGTCAGTCGCAACGAAATAGAAATATATTGTGTTTAAAACTTCAATACTTGCAAATGATGGAGAATTTGCATTGATGAACAACTAATTAAATCCGATGAAATTGGTGCGCATTTTAATTTCGCAAAATCGATTACAATAAATTTTTAATTGTATAACCGCAAATTATTGCCTGCCACATTATAGTAAGTACTGCAGACACATTCGATAAAAGTAACTGTTCAAATCAGTAACATAAAACAATGTTTGCTCATTCTTTTACATAGGTTAGTAGTTTAACAATCTTACGTAACCTACCCAAAGTAAAACCATCATTATATAAAAATGGTGACATATGTTAAAAAGTATAAAATATGATTTAAAACTCGCAAACTTGATTTAAAGAATTGTTACCACCACCCGCGCAATCAATTATTGTTTAAATTGTACTGCCTATATATGTATATGTGGCGACAGCTGCAAACAGTTAATGTTCGTGACTGCATAGAAATTCTGCAGCCGACATTTCCAGTCAAGTTCAATGTATGCAAGACTGCTAGAGGTGAGAGCCGCATATCTTAAATTGATTTCCATATATATTCAATGCGGTTTGATCCTCGATAGTCAGTTTGCCGTGGTACTCTGATGATGATCACGGAAGGTCGAAACGCGTCAGTGCGTTGCCGCTGGCGGTAGTTTTGTTATGTTGTTTGATGACTGGTTAAATACAATGGGATTGGTGTTTACTTTAAGCTCGCAAAGAAAAAAACAGGTATTGGTATTGAGTTTGCAATGGTAGTATTGAACGCAAATGACCGGTCATCCCCCATTTTCCATACTTAAAAATGCGCACACATAGAAACAAGTGCAGTTACATTAAACGAAATTATTATTCTGGGTCAAAACTAAACATTATCGAGATATGCATATTTTGGTATTACGCTCTTGCTTTGCTTTTGCTAGAAATTGTTGCCATCTTGCTCTTCTCTTTATTCACTTCATGAATATTACAAATAATTTCATAGATTTTTTACATTCTGTTCGTTTGTTTATTGATTATTTCACCTAAACAAGCTCAAGCATAAATTTAGTACGCCACTCTTGTTTAACCATGCTGTCGTATACGGATAATGATCATGGAATGTCAAAACGTACGTGTGCCCGACGGTAGTTTTGCATTGTCTTACGACGATGGGTTAACTACAAAGGGATTGTTGCTTAATTCAAGCCAACAAACTTGATTTAAAGTAACGTGAACACCACACGAAGCATCAATGATCATTCCGTTATAGCACCTGTATATATGTGTTGAAAGCTGCAAAGAGTTCATTTTCGTGACTGTAGCGAAATATGTACAGTCAAAATTCCAGTCAAGTTCACTATATGAAGGACTACTATAAGTGGAAGCCTTATATCTAATGTTACTTGAGATATATATATATATATATATATATATATATATATATATATATTATATATATATATATATATAGAACAATGGTATTTCTGTTTCGTCAGTACAAACTAAGAATTTTATAGTGTAGTAAAGGCAATTCACCCAGTAGACCGGTTTCGTCCGCAGAAAATTCTGGCCAGCACGTGATGAGATTGCAATAAGGACGAGGCCGGTCTACTGGATGAATTACTTTTAATACACTATACAATTCTTCTGTTATACTGACATATGTAGGTAATTAATGGGTCAGGTGCTTATATAAAGATCGCAACCTTGATTACAGTTATTGTTATCAACGCCCAACATTTATTTGCGTATAGGGTTAAAAACTCCAATACTTGCAACTGATGGAGGATTTGCTTTGATGAACGACTGGTTAAATCCGATGGAATTGGTGCGCATTTTAACTTCGCAAAATCGAATACAAGAAATTTATAAATGTATAACCGCAAATTATTGCCTTCCACATTATAGTAAGTACTGCAGACACATTAGATAAAAGTAACTGTTCAAATCAGTAGCATAAAACAATGTTTGCTCATTCTTTTACATAGTTAAGTAGTTTACTAATCTAACGTAACCTAACCAAAGTAAAACCATCATTATATAAAAAAGGTGACATATGTTAAAGAGTATAAAATATGATTTATTGCTAGCAGGAGAATAAATAAACGAACAAAACAAATGAAAATGTGATAGCAGGGCTATTTTTATTCAGTAAATCACACGTTCTAAGCCACCTTTGTGCCTATGGCTGCAGTGGCACCAAATCTCGCTAGCCGCATTGCTGCGCGTTCGGCGTCGGACAACTGGTAAATTGGTTTATCTATTGTTGAAGCAGATTCGACGCCAAAACACGCAAGGCTCGCAGCCTTCTTCTGCTGTTCAATTTCAGAATTTCCCATCAAGGTCTCGGGCACTGGCAGGCCGAACCTTTCAGCGCGTTTGGTCATTCGCTCACTATACATTTATATTTTTAAATAAGAAATTGTTTATAGCAATATAATTTGTTTAAATAATAAACAATAAGTTGTTAAAAACAAGTGTATGTGATAAAGTAAACAGTTAATCTGATGTCAAATACACAAATTGATGTGCAATGAGCATCTTCGGTTGAAAACGAATAAGGAAAAATAGCAAATTCGAAGCAACGACAATTTGATAAGACTAAGCTGTGTCGCCCGATTACAGAAATACATAAGTGTAACGAACATATGTTTCGCCACA
This sequence comes from Eudiplozoon nipponicum, assembly GCA_029291075.1. Lineage (NCBI taxonomy): Eukaryota > Metazoa > Platyhelminthes > Monogenea > Mazocraeidea > Diplozoidae > Eudiplozoon > Eudiplozoon nipponicum. The sequence continues at coordinate 30,754 of JAQBSW010002164.1, read as the reverse complement.
GCTCATTCCTTTCAAAACTCCTTTCAATGATCACAATTGTAGCCCAAAGTGTCAGGAAGGTACGCAAACTATTATACAATTGAAAATAATTTAAAAATAATTGATTGCGCGGGTGTTGGTAACAATTGTATAAATAAAGTTTGCGAGCTTGAAGTAAACACCAATCCCACTGTATTTAACCAGTCGTCGAACAACATAACAAAATTAAGCCAGCTACAACAAACTGACACGTTTCGACCTTTCATGATCATCATTAGAGTACGACGGCAAACTGACTATCGAGGATCAGACCACAATGAATATATATGCATATCAAATTTAAATTTGCGGCTCTCACATCTAACAGTCTCGCATACATTGAAATTGACAGAAAAGGTCGGCTGCACAATTTCTATGCAGTCACGAACATTAACTGTTTGCAGCTTTCGCCACATATACATATATAGGCAATACAATTTAACAATAATTGATTGCGCGGGTGGTGGTAACAATTCTTTAAATCAAGTTTTGCGAGTTTGGAGTAAACACCAATCCCATTGTACTTAACCAGTCGGCTGCACAATTTATATGCATATCTAACTTTGATTTCCATATATATCCAATGCGGTCTGATCCTCGAGAGTCAGTTTGACGTCGTACACGGATGATGATTATGGAGGGTCGAAACGCGTCAGTGCTTTGCGGCTGGCAGTAGTTTTGTTATGTTGTTCGACGACTGGTTAAATACAATGGGATTTGTGTTTACTTCAAGCTCGCAAACTTTATTTAAGGAAATATTATACAATTGGTAAGGACCCGCCTCCATTTCACGGTATTTGATTAATTTGTCTCGCACAAACTGCGATTCTTCCAGTTAATAAACAAACTTGTCTGCTGTATCTTACAAATATTATGTACACTGCACATAATTGCATATTGTACTCAAGTACATTCAGATGTCATATGACTAAAAAGTGAAAGACTATTCTACCGATTACTCGAAGACAAACAAAGACGCGAGACTGATCACAGTGTGAAAGGGGGCGAGAATAAGTTTTGTTAGTAAGTCGAAACGGGCATTTTCTGAATCCATATAAGCAATCAAATATGAATAAGCCGAATGGATAAAAATATAATGTAACTCCGCTGAACCTGAGATTTCAACCAATAAAAGCCGGAAGCTCACATAAATTCTTGGTCAAAGATGACATTAATAGTCATGTTTGGCACGTAACAGGAACAGAATTTCATTTAAAAGACAGATAAGCGTTAGGTTCAGTGTGCAGCAATAAAGGTGAACGATTGTTAGATTTCTGCGCAGATCACACGTAATATAGGAGAAGCAAAAACTTCAGACGTAGTGTAAAGCGTTGTGCCACATGATGTCCTCCAGCAAAACAACAAATTTCAACTCAACTGGTTCATGCAGAAATTGGCCATAGATGGCATGGTAACAACCTGGTGAGCCACACGTTTATCAAAACTTACGTAGACTCGCACAATAAACTCTTTCTTGAAAGATCAACACCTACATTTGCATTAATAATTATAGAACTCAAATAAAAGGAGGCAGACTCATAAAGGCGTTTTATTAACAAAAATAATAAATTTTTCAGAAAATTGTTATTAACTAAGAATAATAGTAAAAATTCGCACACATTAGGGGCAAAAGAAAGACGCGCTGTGCAAAACGTGATAATCTCACAATACGGTAATTCAGGTAATGGACTTTCGAAACTAGGTGTTGGACATAAAGTAAAACCACATCTCGAAGATCAACCACAAGTCAGTTTAAGCCTATTGCCAGAAAAACTATAAGACTAAAATAAATTTTAGCAGAGTCAAGCAGCGGTTTTATCAAAAAAGACGATAACATCAAAAATTGATATTAAATAAGAAAACTAGTAAATATTGTGGGCGAAGTAAATACACCGCTTTGCACAGTGTATTAATCGCAAAATACGGAAATTTAGGTTAGGGAGTCGAATCAAGATGCTGCTAATGCAATAACAGCAAATATCATAGATTTACTGGACGTCAGTTTCAACCTACCGCATGTAAATCTACAACACTCAAATTCAATTTCTAGAGCCAGCATTAGCAGTTTATCATAACAAAATATGAAACCACGACTATTAGACGTAAACGTAGAACATGCACGTCAAGATGTGGATAGCAGGGAATGCAAATAATTTATTGAATGACCTTTTCGAGTAGCCTGCTGGTTGTGACGCCAAAGCGATTGGCACGTTCTTTTAGTTTCTCCATTGTCTCGTCGCCACGAGCGCCAGGCGCGAATGCCTCACCAGCCGAGCGCATCGCTTTTAAAGAGCTTTTGTTCCAGTTGTTGATAGGCGATTGACCGGTCGACTCACTTCCACTGCCATTCGCAGCGCTGTAGCTGATGCCAAAACGACGGGCACGTGCAGCTAGCCGATTAGCATCGTAGCCTACTGAAACATCTTTGCCATTGGGAATTTCTGTGTGTTTAGACGCAACTAGCGTGTTATCGGCCACCGCGTAGACGGTGCCAAACCAAGCTGCACGCGCAATCAATCGCTTTATAAGAAAAACATACAAGTTAAAACTAAAGGATGAAAGAATGCATTAATAAACAACGGCTTCAATTTAAAGCACTATATGCACCGTTTCAAGAAAAATGTCTGCCTAAGTAACACGGCAGCCTAAAGCTGAAGGAATCTACATTGAACGCCTTTTCCCTTCTGTTTCAATTATAAATATGATATTTAACCTGACAGTTTCGGTAGAATGGCTGGTATGTTTCCTTTTGATAACATTTTAAAATGCATAAATAAGGAATTGTATTGGTGTTTACTTACGGAAATAAATAAATATTTATGATAAATGTGTTTGGATGTGCGATTTTATGGTATCCTTTTCGGTAAAAATTGTCGTTGGCTAACAAAGTTTATTTCAATTTTTTCAATTATTAATAAAATAATTATAAAAAAATATTTTAATATAGCATTGCAGAATAGAAATATGATTTAGAAGTAGGCTGATAAAGCCGACAAAGGTGGGTGAACTTCGTTAGTGCGATGGTTTGTGCGTCTTAACGAATTGCTGGGTCATGCAGGAAGAGCGAAAGAGCCAGTAGGGTTTTTCGTACTACACAGGCTAATGAAGAGAGGTAAAATTTGTCGAAATCTTCTACTTGCAAAGAGCAAACTAGTGCTCACTTGAAACCAACAAATGACTATGAAACAGTTAGATACTGTTTGTCATCTTAGACTGTAATGAAGCATCAAGTTATGAGGCTAATGTTTTGTTTCATCGTAAAATCGTGTTATATCACGAGCAAACCTAGTAGTTAACTCGTAGGCAAAGACATTTACGAAGAAACGGTATCACGAATGCACATAAGCAACACTCTAGATCTACATACGCATAACATAACTAGTTGACTCACTGCTTTCTCCTTCAATGTAGAAATGCACTGTCCCCCTATTTTGCCCGCTTCTCTGGACAAATGCACAACAGATGGTTGGTCATCAATGCGCTCAGATATTGGTGTTCTACTTTGACACACGGAAGAGCATGCGACCGTCGTTTTACTCGTAGAATCATTAGAAGAACCTGCATTGGAGTAATGCAAGAACAAATTAATAAAACTATATAGAAATTAAACGAGATTTAAATCGCAAGACCGACTCAACATCCTAGATTAACCACATTCAACAGACAGCGCAGTTGACGGAGCTAAAATTGTTTGTCTAACGAATAACACTTGTTATCCTATACAAAAAAACACCTACAGATGTTAGCATTGTTTATTTTTTGTGATGAACCGAAATACCATGCTTCTAAAATACAAGTGGGTGAAGAATGCCTTTCAGCATTCAAAATCTTCAACTCTAAAGGACCAAGTTCCACTAGCATTTAATAAAGTTGCACTTGTAACTGTGTTAGGCATACGAATTGTTTTAAACGTGAGATGCTCACATTGCTCCATAAATGACAATAGTTGAAGAAATAAACTTCCCTATGTGATGCTCAAAATTATCTCGTCACTCATATTTCCTAGGTAATTAATACAGACACAAAGATTTTAAGCCTGTTAAATCTGTCCAGATCTTCATCTTAGTTGATGTGAGTGATGTATGATCCTGTGAATGTAGCATAAATTTAGATCACGTGAATTTCATACCGAAAGACACATCGACGACTGATAATCTATTTAAGGTGACCTAGACAGAATCGCAGCTTTCGTATAATGATACGATGTCATCGAAAAAATCAAGATGCGCTAAAGTACCGCCGAGGAAAACTTGGCACTTTGCAACATGATGAGTATAGTTCACAATAGCGTCCATTAAAAAATTACCCAAAACTGGAGAAAGTGCACAGCTCTGACAAACAGCAACATTGGTGGAAACATAGTGCGATAATTCATTGAAGGCCTGAATTTGCCGAGAGGAATTTCAATAAATGTCAGGTATAATTTTGCAAATTCAGTTGGCAAACAACTTTTCTACACAATATCGAATAATACACATCGATCCATTGAGTAAAATGCACCATTGAAATGTCGATACACGGTTATTATGGGACGGCAATATAGGCATCGCGTACGTTGAAATTACCTTAAAGTTTAACTATTTTATATACAAACGTGTCCAACTTGTTATTTCTAGTATTTCGTTCACTCAGAGCGCTGAGACGGCGCAACATAATCGAAGCAAATAACCTAGATACGACTGGTGTCAAGTCTATATCATTATGGTGGGTATCGCACAAATTACGATTGCCTTTTTGAAAATAAGTGCAATGGTCTCCTCATGCCATACAGTATAAAAATGTTTAGTCAATGCTCGCAAATTTATATCCTCATCATTCTTAATAAATATTAGAAGCAAAAAATTGGAACCTGCAGATTCATAATAAAAAAGATTACAAATTTAGTTCGGTTTTTTAAACTCAAAGTGTTTACCAAAATTAGTGATTGGTAGATAAGAAAGAAGAAATGCAATTCCGAGTCCTGAAACATAAATGCTTTTCGGAATAGAACCGAGTAGTGCCTCAGATATTCCCAATATTTCATTTATTATTTCTCTCAGGCCATGTTATTTAACACGGAAGACGCATTAACGAATTAAAGGTTAATTATGTTTTTTGTGAGCGCCTTATAGTCAAGAAAATACGGAATATATATATATATATATATATATATATATATATATATATATATATATATATATTCGTATTATATAACTTCCATAATGTGCGTAACTAGAAAATTGTTCTTTGAAGTTGAGCATTCACGAAGTAAATCGGCCATTATGTACAATAAACCAACACAATGTTCTTAATATAATTTCATATCCTAAAATCAATATAAATAAAGATATATAAGCAAATTTGTTAAATGCATGTTTTAAGTTATTTACCACAATTTAAAAAAGATACTGAAACCTGAGCAGTCTTGTTAATGATGCAGATGCCACCTCCACCATTGCTAATAGATGCCTCAGGTGAAGTTATGATTTTGGCCTTCTTTAGTGGGGGCGCATCGTGTGTGGCAGACGACTCCCTCTTCAAATAAACTGAGGCGTCTACTCCATTTGACAAGCCTAAATCTGTATAAAATAACGCGCTATCAGGTGATTTACGTTTTTTCACAGGTGACAGCTGTTCATCAGACTCATCGTGGAATACTTGAAAAAGCAAACGCACACACGCATGCAAAAACAAGCAAAAAAACCGGTTATTGAAAGACGAATTGCATACTTGGACGCATACAGATAAATTTAACACAGATGCAGAAGCCATCGCAGCAAATGAGGTTAAGATATTTCTTGACGTAATTTACTAACTGAACAGGGATTGTTTCTACTGAGATTACAAACTCAGTAAAGTAAAAACAGTAGTATTGAAATACTACACGAACCGTTTAAAAAAGTCCTTTACTCTGGGGAGTAAACTTACTTCTTTAAAGGAGAAAACAAAACCCTTACACACATCATGAGATTATGAAATCCTACAAAATAATTGAAATAACTGGAGACTAGACAAACAATTAGTCATTATAGGTGCCGACGAATATACATTTATAGTCGTGACAACTCAACGAAAATAAATGTAAAATTTATTGAAATTAAGCCGAGATTTGATAGTATCAACCGTCATTTTTCGTCACTTTATTACAACCAGCGCCTCTATTCCGTGTAAAATATATTACAAAACTTGTATGCTAATTTTTAACTTTCCTTAATATATCACAATTGCTTTCCTACATTTCAATTAATTTAATTTGGTGTATATAGAAGAACTACAAGATCATTTATTCTACCGTTATTTGTCCACTTGTGTATAAAATTTTCAATGACTTTTCACATTCCCTTCCCCGCCCCACATTAAGTTTACCATTAGTCACTTTTACTTCACATTGCAAGCAAAATATTATTTAACATGCAAACCTGGAATTAATGATTATGAATGCACTTGTAACACGCACACATAACCTTCGAGTCTGACGTTGACACTGTGAAATAGGCATTATAGCTAACTGAATGATGAAGTCAGAGAAATATGCACGGTTACGTGATTGCTGTGATATCAGCAAAACATAGCTATACAAAAATCTATTTAAACGAAATTTATTTTTAACATTTGCTATAATGAGCAATCGACTGATCAAGAAAGTCGGAGATTTCGAAAGAGTTTGACAGGGATTATGAAGAGGAGGAATAAAGACTGCGTTAATAGTGGCGATGCCTAACGAGGCCACCCATACCTACTGCTAGCATGCACCAGAAGTTCCAACAGATATCCCGAATCCGCATAAGCATTCGACCAGCCATCTCGTTGTCAAATACTATTGTCATCGATATCGATCACGCCACTCTGTACTACTACTAATCACGAGGTCGTCATAACAGCGTCAGTTGAAGAGAACCAGACAGAAAGCAGGTTAAAGTGTAAAGTATATGCTAAATCAGCCTTTCAGACTTTACTGGACACAATGCACAGTAGACCTAGATCTGTTATTAATTAGTCATGCGTAATTGTAATGGTAAACCAGCAATTTTTATGAACAATTCACTCAAATTTGAATAAGAGTCCGCTAGAATCCACCACACCGATCCCCTAAGAGGTCCATTCGCGTATGTGTGCATAAAAAATCCGACATGTCCTCGAAAAGAAGTAGCAAGCAACTCACCCTCAATGTAGCCAAAATCAACGTATGTTTCGTCCTCAGCATCGCCTAATAATTCAGCCTCGTCCTCCGGTTGAAGCTGAATTCCACCAGCAACGCTATTGTCTAGTTTTGAATGTTTATGCATAAACATAAAAACATACACAGGTAAATAAGCTGGGAAAAGGAAATCTGTTTACTATGTATTAAAAGACGACTTTTTTTCATGACTTAAAGCATCAAAATCAAATTACTTATTCGCTAAATTCACACCAAATACCAATTTAAAAATGATACAATGGCGTAATCAAAATTGTGAGTAAGGTAGAGATTTATTTGTGGTAAAGAGATCGAAATCTGGTAAAGATATGCGAATCGCCGAAGCTGATTGTTGTGACATTCTCGGCCAGCTGACGAGGATTAGCAAAGGTTGTTTGAAGTGAACCACGCGTATTTTCTCGCGTGGTCTATTCCGGTTCAAAAGAGTTAGCGGACCCAATCGCCTTTCTCCTACTTATTCCTGGAACTCGCTACATATGACGGCAGCTATCTATGACATATACGTTCGGAACAGAGAAACCTACTACATGGCATTACACCAACATAATACAATGATGCTTTACTGTCACAAAACCATGAAATTCTGAGTAACGCGTGAGTTTCTAGGTCACCCATCCGTAATGAACTTATAAACATGAACTAGTTATTGATATATGGCAGTGAAACTTCAGTAACTTTTGTCTTTGGTATTTATTCAACATTAATCACCAGATTCTATATATCAGATGGAATCGGCTGACTAGCTCCACAATCCTTATATATATATATATATATGATATTTGTCTATGTCATTCTCATAAAATATTCAAAATTTATATAAGTATTCCAAATTTAATGAAATTTTTAACCTACCAATATCAATTTCATCGAGTATAGTAGTATGCATATTTCATAAATCAGTTCGCTTTAAATCGCCGAAGAGTATGCGCACGCTGGTAAAGGAAATAAATGAAGAATTCCAAAAGATGAATAATCTGAAAAAGTTATTATTTGTTTACATTTAGTGCAATGTAAACGAATGAGGACAAGATAAGTATTTGATTACATTTACTTCAAGCAACAATAGCAGGCCTCTCCGTATTTGATTACAATTGTGAAAAGTGAAGCAAATACGGACAATTCAGGGTTTTGTTTACATTTAAATTCAAAATATATATATATATATATATATATATATATATATATATATATATATATAGTTTTGCTTTTAAAAATATATATCTAGCACGGCTGACGCTTACGCATTTTATTCTTATACGTATAGAACATTATTTTCAGTTTACCATTTTTATTTGTAGCATGACTAATGCTTATTCGTCTTTTTCTTGTGTGGGCAGAATACCACTCCTCATTTTCGTACATGATGTCATTTTTCTAGAATATTATTTTTCGTTTGTTTAAATCTTTGTTAACATTATTAACAATTTGTTTTCATCGTATAATGTGATCGACATTCAAAAGTCAATTTGATTACAAAAGGATTATATTTTCATTGAACCCATATATGCCCGTTATGTATATTTTCCGAAGTTATTGTGCTGCGTTTTAATAATATCTCGCTTCTAACAAGTAAATAATTACGTGAAATCTATAAAAGTTGCTTGAATTATCAGTCGGAAATACAATGTAATTCGTCAAGAATCGTAATGCTGCATTTGTACGTGCACTAATTGCCTTCTAGCTCGGGAGCAAGAGCCTGTACAGGAGTTCGATTTAGATTTTATATAGACGTCAATTTTGCCAGCATGTAATGTAGCACGGCTGTTATGTAATCATTTTATTTTTACATGTATACAGAAATAATTGCTTTTGACCAGTCCCTTTTGAAGCATGACTAATGTTTGGCCATTTTATATCTTGTGTTTACAGAATAACATTTGCAGTTAGATTTTGAATTCGTCACTTATTCGTACATTAGGTCATTTAAATAATAATTGATTGCGGAGTGACAGCTTCATATTTTCCAATGCCGAGTTTTGCGTACGCGGGTTGGAGCTTTGCACCAACAGTTTCACAAAGATCCGATTGATCACAATTTCCATTTCCTTTTTGTCTTCGATCTGGCTGAGTTTGTTCTCGTCCCAATGGAAATGCAATTCTCTCACATCTTTGTTTACTGGCAACGTTTTGGAACAAAAATCCCCGTTCCATCACCAGGCAAATAATCACATATATACACAGCTAAATGCATACAATAGCAGATTTAAGCAAATGTGGTAAACTGGTTCCGGAATTGTTCTATTTATATGCTATCTTATTGACTCACCACTGGTTTTCAACATAGAATTTGGTTCATTATTTTCATGTTAATAGTCAGATGTTGTTAAATCGCAGTAATTTCAATGGGATGAGTGTACACGTGCAGTAGTTGGTTACTCCTCAATCAAAAACAAACGAAAATACATAAAATGATTTAAATCAAGTTTGCGAGCTTGAAGTAAACACCAACCCAATTGTATTTAACCAGTCTACGAACAACATAACAAAACTACCGCCAGCTGCAACGCCCTGACGCGTTTCGATCTTCCATGATCCTCATCAGAGTACGACGGCAAACTGCCTATCGAGGATCAACCGCATTGAATATATATGGAAATCAAATTTAGATATTTAGCTTGAAGTAAAAACCAACCCCATTGTATTTAACCAGTCTACGAACAACCTTGAAAAACTACTGCCAGCTGCAACGCACTCTGATGATGATCACGGAAGTTCGAAAGGCGTCAGTGCGTTGCAGCTGGCGGTAGTTTTGTTATGTTGTTCGTAGACTGGTTAAATACAATGGCGTTGGTGTTTACTTCAAGCTCGCAAACTAGATTTAAAGAATTGTTACCACCACCCGCGCAATCAATTATTGTTAAATTGTATTGTCTATATATATGTCGAAAGCTGCAAATAGTTAATGTTCGTGACTGCATAGAAATTGTGCAGCCGACATTTCCAGTCAAGTTCAATGTATGCAAGACTGCTAGATGTGAGAGCCGCATATCGAAATTTGATTTCCATATATATTCAATGCGGTTGATCCTCGATAGATAGTTTGCATTGGTTAACTGATGATGATCATGGAAGGTCGAAACGCGTCAGTGCGTTGCAGCTGGCGGTAGTTTTGTTATGTTGTTCGTAGACTGGTTAAATACAATGGGGTTGGTGTTTACAAACTTGATTTTGAAGCATTGTTACCACCACCCGCGCAATCAATTATTGTTAAATTGTATTGTCTATATATGTATATGTATCGAAAGCTGCAAACAGTTAATGTTCGTGACTGCATAGAAATTGTGCAGCCGACATTTCCAGTCAAGTTCAATGTATGCAAGACTGCTAGAGGTGAGAGCCGCATATCTAAATTTGATTTCCATATATATTCAATGCGGTTGATCCTCGATAGTCAGTTTGCCGTCGTACTCTGATGATGATCATTGAAGGTCGAAACGCGTCAGTGCGTTGCAGCTGGCGGTAGTTTTGTTATGTTGTCCGTAGACTTGTTAAATACAATGGGGTTGGTGTTTACTTCAAGATCGCAAACTTGATTTAAAGCATTGTTACCACCACCTGCGCAATCAATTATTGTTAAATTGTATTGCCTGTATATGTATATGTGTCGAGAGCTGTAAACAGTTAATGTTCGTGACTGCATAGAAATTGTGCAGCCGACATTTCCAGTCAAGTTCAATGTATGCAAGACTGCTAGAGGTGAGAGCCGCATATCTAAATTTGGTTTCCATATATATTCAATGCGGTTTATCCTCGATAGTCAGTTTGCCGTCATACTCTGATGATGATCATGTAATTTCGAATCGCGTCAGTGGGCTGCAGATGGCAGTAGTATACTTATGTTTTTCGTAGTCTGGTTAAATAAAATGGGGTTGGTGTTTACTTCAAGCTCGCAAACTTGATTTAAATCGTTGTTACCACCACCCGCGCAATCAATTATTGTTAAATTGTATTGAGAATACAAACACACAGGCATAGCGTACGCTTATCTAGTGAGATGTCAGTAATTGTGACTAAATCTCTGTAATCTCATTTCGAAGAATGTACACATGCAGACATATACACAAAAACCAATTTGACACACACTTTCCTAGCATATTATTTTGCTCGAACCTTGGGCACATTTGCGTCGGTAACTGGTGCTCTAACCACTGAGTCACCTTGGCGCTTACTACACACAATTTAATTTTTTTTTCCATATATATGCTTTGAGACTTGATACTCGCTAGTCAGTTTGCCCTACGCCTCTGATAATGATCATTAAAGATCGAAACGCGTAGGTACGATGGAAAACTGACCAGTGAGCTCAAACCACATTGCATATATATGGAAAGCAAAATTAGATATGCGACTCTCACCTTAATAGTCTTAAATACGTTACACATGACTGAAAATGTCGCCTGCGCAAATTCTTTGCAATCACGAACATTAACTGTTTATAGCTTTGAAATTTCCAATGTTCCCAGTCAAGACTTTGAAATAGTTGTTAGTCCAGACAGAAAATTGCATAGAAAAGCCTATGAAATTTATAAACTAGACTAGTATAATCTTTTCTGCGCACACCAATTAGAGCTCATTTACAGCAGTGTCTTGCATATTATCCCCGAAAAAACCTGGTGTTAGTTCAGTAACGTTGCTCGATGACTTATTAAATACAATGGTATACGTGTTAACTTCAAGCTCGCAAACTTGATTTAAAGATTTTTTACCACCACCCGTGCAATCAATTATTGTTTAATTGTATTGTCTTTACGTGTGTGGTGTGAAGGTGTTATCGCACTATCACTGTTTCACTACTAGAAACTAGATCCGATTCATCAGCAATTTGCATTCTGATCACCATTATTACCAATACCATCTCATAATCTATCATCAACAACGTCATCATTATCATCATCCTTTTTATCACCATTGTTATCATCATAAATATCATCATCAATATTATCTTAGTAATTATGTTTTGAGCACCACTATCAACACCATCATCAACATCATAATTATCATCAACGTCATCATCATCTCCGAAGGCTTCAATGTCGTTCATAATAACGAATGGAAATGCGCTTCTATCACATTTTTGTTAACTGGCGACTTTTCGGTGCCTACTAACTAGCACTATCATCGGACCACTATACATAGCACAATACTCATAATAGCAGATTTTAGCAAATGTGTATAATGCTTCCATGTTGCAATATAAGAAAATCTTCGTGCTTCTTTGACCACACATTGATGAATTCATAGCATTTAGTTGAGATTTTCGTTGAATGTAATATAGATGAAAACAATATATTGGTAAGCTTAGATAGTGTGTTAATGAAGACCAATATATCAGTACTCAAAGCAATTGTCTGTTTTCAGCATTTCACGGTAGATCATCCGTTAATATTAGCAGGACGTAGAATGACGGTGAGACATGTTATGGAGATGGTGAACTCATGTATGTTTTCGAAATATTTTATATTTATAAATGAATTTTCTAAGAAAATTGGAGATGTTCTAATGCGATAACCAAGGCCCGTCTAATAGCAAATATCTTTATTAATTTCATCGAAAACCTCTTAATATGACACAAATAAATCACGAATTGTATTTGTGATATTTGGATGATACAATTTTAATTTGGCTTACGTAACTTGCTTCGTTATTGTTAGAATTATTATATCAGGGAACGATACTATATATGTCAGTATAAACCAAGAATTGTTAGTAGAAAGGTACCCATCCAGTAGACCGGTTTCGTCCCACTAGAACCTACTCGGCACTGGGCTAGAATCGCCGCGGACCGATTATGAAACCTGACGTCTGCTCAGGCATGAGTTCCCAATAAGGACGAAACCGGTCACTGATGAACTGCCTTTTCTACGCTATTCGCATTCTTAGTTTATACTGACAATGTAAGTAATTAATGGGTCAGGTGTTTATATCAAGACCGCAACCTTGATTATAATAATTGTTATCACCACCCGCGCAACCAATGTTCGTTTAATTGCTAGAAATTGTTGCCATTTCGTTCTTCTTGTAACGACACAAATCAATCACCGACATATTGCGCAAATTAAATTCAAATTTATTTACGTTGCACCAATGAGAAAAAAGCGAAATTGCCGTTTAACCACGTTTAACCAATAGTGTGCAAGTAGACATATTGCATGCTATTTAAGCACGGTAATTTACCATGCAAGTCAGTTGTGGCATTTGCATTCTACCTGCTTCACGCGTGTGCGTTCTGTCGGCTGTCAATACCTACGCTGGTGATTTGATAGTTTCACCAACAACTAACTACATCCGTGACTCATCTTGTTGCGGTATACCGGAGAGACGAGCCAATTAAGTGCAGAACCTGCAGGACACTATCCACATCGTGATTGCAGCTCAACCACGGGAGCGACAACTCAACCAGAGTTCACCCAAGGCTCTAGGACATCTTCAAACTCTGAAGACTTCAAGAGAACGCATTACCAGGCCCTCTTAAGGGCCCCCATATCAGTAACTAATCTCTATTCAGAGCACCTTAACCGAGTTTGTAACGTCGTACGGCATTTACTTGAAGCCGGGGCGTTTACATTCTCTTCATTCACTTCCTGAATTTAAAAAAAATACTTTCATTAAATTTTTACACTCTGTTCGTTTTATTTAATGATTATTTCACCTAAATAAGTTCAGAACAAAATTTAGTGTGCCACCCTAGATTTACCATGCTGTCGTATTCGGATAGTGATTATGGAAGGTCGAAACGCCCGAAGACTTGCATTAAAGAAGCATGAAAGCCGCACGAGGTATCAATAATCATTAAATTATAGTACCTATATATATATGTGGTGAAAGCTCCAAAGAGTGAATTTTTGTGACTGCATGAAATTTGTACAGTCGAAATTTCCAGTCGAGTTCATTGTATGCAACACTACTAGAAGTTAGAGCCGGATATCTAATTTTACTTGATATATATATATATATATATATGTATATATATAGACAAATAAATACCTAAGATTGCAGATAATTACAATTATATAGAAAAACATAGATCCGTATGCAAGTATGTATTAGGTGTTGCGAACCTAGTAACAAATTAGTTCAGTTGTGACCAGAAGGACTAAACCAAAAACAGCATGAACGGAAAGTATAATCTCATGCACATTACTTTCGTGCCTACTGTCGTCTCATCAGTAGGAGCCGGTATCACGCTCTTTAACCACTCTATATTTGGGTCGAAGAATGTAGGATAATAGGACGATTTGTCGAAGACTTTATATGATGTTAGCTTCACTACTGCAGGTTTAAATATTCGTCTAGGAGATTGAACAGTCCTATTATCCAACATTCTTCACCCAAATATATAGTGGTTAAAGGGCGTAATACCGGCTCCTACTAATGAGTCTCCAGTTTGTTACTTTTAAACAAGAATTGATTGCGCTGGTGGTGGTAACAATTCTTTAAATCAAGTTTGCGAGCTTGAAGTAAACACGAATCACATTGTTTTTAGCAGTCTTCGAACCACATAAAAAAACTACGGTCAGTCGCAACGAAATAGAAATATATTGTGTTTAAAACTTCAATACTTGCAAATGATGGAGAATTTGCTTTGATGAACGACTGATTAAATCCGATGAAATTGGTGCGCATTTTAATTTCGCAAAATCGATTACAATAAATTTTTAATTGTATAACCGCAAATTATTGCCTGCCACATTATAGTAAGTACTGCAGACACATTCGATAAAAGTAACTGTTCAAATCAGTAACATAAAACAATGTTTGCTCATTCTTTTACATAGGTTAGTAGTTTAACAATCTTACGTAACCTACCCAAAGTAAAACCATCATTATATAAAAATGGTGACATATGTTAAAAAGTATAAAATATGATTTATTACTAGCAAACTTGATTTTAAGAATTGTTACCACCACCCGCGCAATCAATTATTGTTTAAATTGTATTGCTTATATATGTATATGTGGCGAAAGCTGCAAACAGTTAATGTTCGTGACTGCATAGAAATTGTGCAGCCGACATTTCCAGTCAAGTTCAATGTATGCAAGACTGCTAGAGGTGAGAGCCGCATATCTTAAATTGATTTCCATATATATTCAATGCGGTTTGATCCTCGATAGTCAGTTTGCCGTGGTACTCTGATGATGATCACGGAAGGTCGAAACGCGTCAGTGAGTTGCCGCTGGCGGTAGTTTTGTTATGTTGTTTGATGACTGGTTAAATACAATGGGATTGGTGTTTACTTTAATCTCGTAAAGAAAAAAACAGGTATTGGTATTGAGTTTGCAATGGTGGTATTGAACGCAAATGACCGGTCATCCCCCATTTTCCATACTTAAAAATGCGCACACATAGAAACAAGTGCAGTTACATTAAACGAAATTATTATTCTGGGTCAAAACTAAATATTATCGAGATATGCATATTTTGGTATTACGCTCTTGCTTTGCTTTTGCTAGAAATTGTTGCCATCTTGCTCTTCTCTTTATTCACTTCATGAATATTACAAATAATTTCATAGATTTTTTACATTCTGTTCGTTTATTTATTGATTATTTTACCTAAATAAGCTCAAGCATAAATTTAGTACGCCACTCTTGTTTAACCATGCTGTCGTATACGGATAATGATCATGGAAGGTCAAAACGTACGTGTGCCCGACGGTAGTTTTGCATTGTCTTACGACGATGGGTTAACTACAAAGGGATTGTTGCTTAATTCAAGCCCACAAACTTGATTTAAAGTAACGTGAACACCACACGAAGCATCAATGATCATTCCGTTATAGCACCTGTATATATGTGTTGAAAGCTGCAAAGAGTTCATTTTCGTGACTGTATGAAATATGTACAGTCGAAAATTCCAGTCAAGTTCACTATATGAAGGACTACTAGAAGTGAAAGCCTTATATCTAATGTTACTTGAGATATATTTAAGCATTCTGCTTTGATCCTCGATAGTCAATTTCTCGTCGTACTCTATTGATGATCATGGAAGGCCCGCAAATTATTGCCTGTCACATTATAGTAAGAACCGCAGACACATTCGTTAATAGTAACTGTTCAGATCAGTAGCATAAAACAATGTTTGCTTATTCTTTTACATAGTTAAGTAGTTTACTAATCTAACGTAACCTACCCAAAGTAAAACCATCATTATATAAAAAAGGTGACCTATGTTAAAAAGTATAAAATATGATTTATTGCTAGCAGGAGAATAAATAAACGAACAAAACAAATGAAAATGTGATAGCAGGGCTATTTTTATTCAGTAAATCACACGTTCTAAGCCACCTTTGTGCCTATGGCTGCAGTGGCACCAAATCTCGCTAGCCGCATTGCTGCGCGTTCGGCGTCGGACAACTGGTAAATTGGTTTATCTATTGTTGAAGCAGATTCAACGCCAAAACACGCAAGGCTCGCAGCCTTCTTCTGCTGTTCAATTTCAGAATTTCCCATCAAGGTCTCGGGCACTGGCAGGCCGAACCTTTCAGCGCGTTTGGTCATTCGCTCACTATACATTTATAGTTTTAAATAAGAAATTGTTTATAGCAATATAATTTGTTTAAATAATAAACAATAAGTTGTCAAAAACAAGTGTATGTGATAAAGTAAACAGTTAATCTGATGTCAAATACACAAATTGATGTGCAATGAGCATCTTCGGTTGAAAACGAATAAGGAAAAATAGCAAATTCGAAGTAACGACAATTTGATAAGACTAAGCCGTGTCGCCCGATTACAAAAATACATAAGTGTAACGAACATATGTTTCGCCACAGCTCGTTCCGTTCAAAACTCTTTTCAATGATCACAATTGTAGCCCAAAGTGTCAGGAAGGTACGCAAACTATTATACAATTGAAAATAATTTAAAAATAATTGATTGCGCGGGTGTTGGTAACAATTGTATAAATAAAGTTTGCGAGCTTGAAGTAAACACCAATCCCACTGAATTTAACCAGTCGTCGAACAACATAACAAAATTAAGCCAGCTACAACGCACTGACGCGTTTCGACCTTTCATGATCATCATTAGAGTACGACGGCAAACTGACTATCGAGGATCAAACCGCATTGAATATATATGCATATCAAATTTAAATGTGCGGCTCTCACCTCTAGCAGTCTCGCATACATTGAATTTGACAGAAAAGGTCGGCTGCACATATTCTATGCAGCCACGAACATTAACTGTTTGCAGCTTTCGCCACATATACATATATAGGCAATACAATTTAACAATAATTGATTGCGCGGGTGGTGGTAACAATTCTTTAAATCAAGTTTTGCGAGCTTGAAGTAAACACCAATCCCATTGTACTTAACCAGTCGGCTGCACAATTTATATGCATATCTAACTTTGATTTCCATATATATCCAATGCGGTCTGATCCTCGAGAGTCAGTTTGACGTCGTACACGGATGATGATTATGGAGGGTCGAAACGCGTCAGTGCTTTGCGGCTGGCAGTAGTTTTGATATGTTGTTCGACGACTGGTTAAATACAATGGGATTTGTGTTTACTTCAAGCTCGCAAACTTTATTTAAGGAAATATTATACAATTGGTAAGGACCCGCCTCCATTTCACGGTATTTGATTAATTTGTCTCGCACAAACTGCGATTCTTCCAGTTAATAAACAAACTTGTCTGCTGTATCTTACAAATATTATGTACACTGCACATAATTGCATATTGTACTCAAGTACATTCAGATGTCATATGACTAAAAACTGAAAGACTATTCTACCGATTACTCGAGGACAAACAAAGACGCGAGACTGATCACAGTGTGAAAGGGGGCGAGAATAAGTTTTGTTAGTAAGTCGAAACGGGCATTTTCTGAATCCATATAAGCAATCAAATATGAATAAGCCGAATGGATAAAAATATAATGTAACTCCGCTGAACCTGAGATTTCAACCAATAAAAGCCGGAAGCTCACATAAATTCTTGGTCAAAGATGACATTAATAGTCATGTTTGGCACGTAACAGGAACAGAATTTCATTTGAAAGACAGATAAGTGTTAGGTTCAGTGTGCAGCAATAAAGGTGAACGATTGTTAGATGTCTGCGCAGAGCATACGTAATATAGGAGAAACAAAAACTTCAGACGTAGTGTAAAGCGTTGTGCCACATGATGTCCTCCAGCAAAACAACAAATTTCAACTCAACTGGTTCATGCAGAAATTGGCCATAGATGGCATGGTAACAACCTGGTGAGCCACACGTTTATCAAAACTTACGTAGACTCGCACAATAAACTCTTTCTTGAAAGATCAACACCTACATTTGCATTAATAATTATAGAACTCAAATAAAAGGAAGCAGACTCATAAAGGCGTTTTATTAACAAAAATAATAAATTTTTCAGAAAATTGTTATTAACTAAGAATAATAGTAAAAATTCGCACACATTAGGGGCAAAAGAAAGACGCGCTGTGCAAAACGTGATAATCTCACAATACGGTAATTCAGGTAATGGACTTTCGAAACTAGATGTTGGACATAAAGTAAAACAACATCTCGAAGATCAACCACAAGTCAGTTTAAGCCTATTGCCAGAAAAACTATAAGACTAAAATAAATTTTAGCAGAGTCAAGCAGCGGTTTTATCAAAAAAGACGATAAAATCAAAAATTGATATTAAATAAGAAAACTAGTAAATATTGTGGGCGAAGTAAATACACCGCTTTGCACAGTGTATTAATCTCAAAATACGGAAATTTAGGTTAGGGAGTCGAATCAAGATGCTGCTAATGCAATAACAGCAAATATCATAGATTTACTGGACGTCAGTTTCAACCTACCGCATGTAAATCTACAACACTCAAATTCAATTTCTAAAGCCAGCATTAGCAGTTTATCATAACAAAATATGAAACCACGACTATTAGACGTAAACGTAGAACATGCACGTCAAGATGTGGATAGCAGGGAATGCAAATAATTTATTGAATGACCTTTTCGAGTAGCCTGCTGGTTGTGACGCCAAAGCGATTGGCACGTTCTTTTAGTTTCTCCATTGTCTCGTCGCCACGAGCGCCAGGCGCGAATGCCTCACCAGCCGAGCGCATCGCTTTTAAAGAGCTTTTGTTCCAGTTGTTGATAGGCGATTGACCGGTCGACTCACTTCCACTGCCATTCGCAGCGCTGTAGCTGATGCCAAAACGACGGGCACGTGCAGCTAGCCGATTAGCATCGTAGCCTACTGAAACACCTTTGCCATTGGGAATTTCTGTGTGTTTAGACGCAACTAGCGTGTTATCGGCCACCGCGTAGACGGTGCCAAACCGAGCTGCACGCGCAATCAATCGCTTTATAAGAAAAACATACAAGTTAAAACTAAAGGATGAAAGAATGCATTAATAAACAACGGCTTCAATTTAAAGCACTATATGCACCGTTTCAAGAAAAATGTCTGCCTAAGTAACACGGCAGCCTAAAGCTGAAGGAATCTACATTGAACGCCTTTTCCCTTCTGTTTCAATTATAAATATGATATTTAACCTGACAGTTTCGGTAGGATTGATGTTATGTTTCCTTTTGATAACATTTCAAAATGCATAAATAAGGAATTGTATTGGTTTTTACTTACGGAAATAAATAAATATTTATGATAAATGTGTTTGGATGGGCGATTTTATGGTATCCTTTTCGGTAAAAATTGTCGTTGGCTAACAAAGTTTATTTCAATTTTTTCAATTATTAGTAAAATAATTATAAAAAAATATTTTAATATAGCATTGCAGAATAGAAATATGATTTAGAAATAGGCCGATAAAGACGACAATGGTGGGTGAACTTCGTTAGTGCGATGGTTTGTGCGTCTTAACGAATTGCTGGGTCATGCAGGAAGAGCGAAAGAGCCAGTAGGGTTTTTCGTACTACACAGGCTAATGAAGAGAGGTAAAATTTGTCGAAATCTTCTACTTGCAAAGAGCAAACTAGTGCTCACTTGAAACCAACAAATGACTATGAAACAGTTAGATACTGTTTGTCATCTTAGACTGTAATGAAGCATCAAGTTATGAGGCTAATGTTTTGTTTCATCGTAAAATCGTGTTATATCACGAGCAAACCTAGTAGTTAACTCGTAGGCAAAGACATTTACGAAGAAACGGTATCACGAATGCACATAAGCAACACTCTAGATCTACATACGCATAACATAACTAGTTGACTCACTGCTTTCTCCTTCAATGTAGAAATGCACTGTCCCCCTATTTTGCCCGCTTCTCTGGACAAATGCACAACAGATGGTTGGTCATCAATGCGCTCAGATATTGGTGTTCTACTTTGACACACGGAAGAGCATGCGACCGTCGTTTTACTCGTAGAATCATTAGAAGAACCTGCATTGGAGTAATGCAAGAACAAATTAATAAAACTATATAGAAATTAAACGAGATTTAAATCGCAAGACCGACTCAACATCCTAGATTAACCACATTCAACAGACAGCGCAGTTGACGGAGCTAAAATTGTTTGTCTAACGAATAACACTTGTTATCCTATACAAAAAAACACCTACAGATGTTAGCATTGTTTATGTTTTGTGATGAACCGAAATACCATGCTTCTAAAATACAAGTGGGTGAAGAATGCCTTTCAGCATTCAAAATCTTCAACTCTAAAGGACCAAGTTCCACTAGCATTTAATAAAGTTGCACTTGTAACTGTGTTAGGCATACGAATTGTTTTAAACGTGAGATGCTCACATTGCTCCATAAATGACAAAAGTTGAAGAAATAAACTTCCCTATGTGATGCTCAAAATTATCTCGTCACTCATATTTCCTAGGTAATTAATACAGACACAAAGATTTTAAGCCTGTTAAATCTGTCCAGATCTTCATCTTAGTTGATGTGAGTGATGTATGATCCTGTGAATGTAGCATAAATTTAGATCACGTGAATTTCATACCGAAAGACACATCGACGACTGATAATCTATTTAAGGTGACCTAGACAGAATCGCAGCTTTCGTATAATGATACGATGTCATCGAAAAAATCAAGATGCGCTAAAGTACCGCCGAGGAAAACTTGGCACTTTGCAACATGATGAGTATAGTTCACAATAGCGTCCATTAAAAAATTACCCAAAACTGGAGAAAGTGCACAGCTCTGACAAACAGCAACATTGGTGGAAACATAGTGCGATAATTCATTGAAGGCCTGAATTTGCCGAGAGGAATTTCAATAAATGTCAGGTATAATTTTGCAAATTCAGTTGGCAAACAACTTTTCTACACAATATCGAATAATACACATCGATCCATTGAGTAAAATGCACCATTGAAATGTCGATACACGGTTATTATGGGACGGCAATATAGGCATCGCGTACCTTGAAATTACCTTAAAGTTTAACTATTTTATATACAAACGTGTCCAACTTGTTATTTCTAGTATTTCGTTCACGCAGAGCGCTGAGACGGCGTAACATAATCGAAGCAAATAACCTAGATACGACTGGAGTCAAGTCTATACCATTATGGAGGTTATCGCACAAATTACGATTGCCTTTTTGAAAATAAGTGCAATGGTCTCCTCATGCCATACAGTATAAAAATGTTTAGTCAATGCTCGCAAATTTATATCCTCATCATTCTTAATAAATATTAGAAGCAAAAAATTGGAACCTGCAGATTCATAATAAAAAAGATTACAAATTTAGTTCGGTTTTTTAAACTCAAAGTGTTTACCAAAATTACTGATTGGTAGATAAGAAAGAAGAAATGCAATTCCGAGTCCTGAAACATAAATGCTTTTCGGAATAGAACCGAGTAGTGCCTCAGATATTCCCAATATTTCATTTATTATTTCTCTCAGGCCATGTTATTTAACACGGAAGACGCATTAACGAATTAAAGGTTAATTATGTTTTTTGTGAGCGCCTTATAGTCAAGAAAATACGGAATATATATATATATATATATATATATATATATATATATATATATATATATATATTCGTATTATATAACTTCCATAATGTGCGTAACTAGAAAATTGTTCTTTGAAGTTGAGCATTCACGAAGTAAATCGGCCATTATGTACAATAAACCAACACAATGTTCTTAATATAATTTCATATCCTAAAATCAATATAAATAAAGATATATAAGCAAATTTGTTAAATGCATGTTTTAAGTTATTTACCACAATTTAAAAAAGATACTGAAACCTGAGCAGTCTTGTTAATGATGCAGATGCCACCTCCACCATTGCTAATAGATGCCTCAGGTGAAGTTATGATTTTGGCCTTCTTTAGTGGGGGCGCATCGTGTGTGGCAGACGACTCCCTCTTCAAATAAACTGAGGCGTCTACTCCATTTGACAAGCCTAAATCTGTATAAAAAAACGCGCTATCAGGTGATTTACGTTTTTTCCCAGGTGACAGCGGTTCATCAGACTCATCGTGGAATACTTGAAAAAGCAAACGCACACACGCATGCAAAAACAAGCAAAAAAACAGGATATTGAAAAACGAAATGCATACTTGGACGCATACAGATAAATTTAACACAGATGCAGAAGCCATCGCAGCAAATGAGGTTAAGATATTTCTTGACGTAATTTACTAAACAAACAGGGATTGTTTCTACTGAGATTACAAACTCAGTATAAAAGTAAAAACAGTAGTATTGAAATACTACACGAACCGTTTAAAAAAGTCCTTTACTCTGGGGAGTAAACTTACTTCTTTAAAGGAGAAAACAAAACCCTTACACACATCATGAGATTATGAAATCCTACAAAATAATTGAAATAACTGGAGACTAGACAAACAATTAGTCATTATAGGTGCCGACGAATATACATTTATAGTCGTGACAACTCAACGAAAATAAATGTAAAATTTATTGAAATTAAGCCGAGATTTGATAGTATCAACCGTCATTTTTCGTCACTTTATTACAACCAGCGCCTCTATTCCGTGTAAAATATATTACAAAACTTGTATGCTAATTTTTAACTTTCCTTAATATATCACAAGAAATTGTCTTTTAGTGGGCAATTGCTTTCCTACATTTCAGTTAATTTAATTTGGTGTATATAGAATAACTACAAGATCATTTATTCTACCGTTATTTGTCCACTTGTGTATAAAATTTTCAATGACTTTTCACATTCCCTTCCCCGCCCCACATTAAGTTTACCATTAGTCACTTTTACTTCACATTGCAAGCAAAATATTATTTAACATGCAAACCTGGAATTAATGATTATGAATGCACTTGTAACACGCACACATAACCTTCGAGTCTGACGTTGACACTGTGAAATAGGCATTATAGCTAACTGAATGATGAAGTCAGAGAAATATGCACGGTTACGTGATTGCTGTGATATCAGCAAAACATAGCTATACAAAAATCTATTTAAACGAAATTTATTTTTAACATTTGCTATAATGAGCAATCGACTGATCAAGAAAGTCGGAGATTTCGAAAGAGTTTGGCAGGGATTATGAAGAGGAGGATAAAGACTGCGTTAATAGTGGAGATGCCTAACGAGGCCACCCATACCTACTGCTAGCATGCACCAGAAGTTCCAACAGATATCCCGAATCCGCATAAGCATTCGACCAGCCATCTCGTTGTCAAATACTATTGTCATCGATATCGATCACGCCACTCTGTACTACTACTAATCACGAGGTCGTCATAACAGCGTCAGTTGAAGAGAACCAGACAGAAAGCAGGTTAAAGTGTAAAGTATATGCTAAATCAGCCTTTCAGACTTTACTGGACACAATGCACAGTAGACCTAGATCTGTTATTAATTAGTCATGCGTAATTGTAATGGTAAACCAGCAATTTTTATGAACAATTCACTCAAATTTGAATAAGAGTCCGCTAGAATCCACCACACCGATCCCCTAAGAGGTCCATTCGCGTATGTGTGCATAAAAAATCCGACATGTCCTCGAAAAGAAGTAGCAAGCAACTCACCCTCAATGTAGCCAAAATCAACGTATTTTTCGTCCTCAGCATCGCCTAATAATTCAGCCTCGTCCTCCGGTTGAAGCTGAATTCCACCAGCAACGCTATTGTCTAGTTTTGAATGTTTATGCATAAACATAAAAACATACACAGGTAAATAAGCTGGGAAAAGGAAATCTGTTTACTATGTATTAAAAGACGACTTTTTTCATGACTTAAAGCATCAAAATCAAATTACTTATTCGTTAAATTCACACCAAATACCAATTTAAAAATGATACAATGGCGTAATCAAAATTGTGAGTAAGGTAGAGATTTATTTGTGGTAAAGAGATCGAAATCTGGTAAAGATATGCGAATCGCCGAAGCTGATTGTTGTGACATTCTCGGCCAGCTGACGAGGATTAGCAAAGGTTGTTTGAAGTGAACCACGCGTATTTTCTCGCGTGGTCTATTCCGGTTCAAAAGAGTTAGCGGACC
Source organism: Eudiplozoon nipponicum (assembly GCA_029291075.1). Taxonomy (NCBI): domain Eukaryota; kingdom Metazoa; phylum Platyhelminthes; class Monogenea; order Mazocraeidea; family Diplozoidae; genus Eudiplozoon; species Eudiplozoon nipponicum. The sequence goes on along the minus strand of JAQBSW010002164.1, from coordinate 6,133 downwards.
CAATCGCCTTTCTCCTACTTATTCCTGGAACTCGCTACATATGACGGCAGCTATCTATGACATATACGTTCGGAACAGAGAAACCTACTACATGGCATTACACCAACATAATACAAACATGCTTTACTGTCACAAAACCATGAAATTCTGAGTAACGCGTGAGTTTCTAGGTCACCCATTCCTAATGAACTTATAAACCTGAACTAGTTATTGATATATGACAGTGAAACATTAGTAACTTTTGGCTTTGGTATTTATTCAACATTAATCACCAGATTCTATATATCAGATGGAATCGGTTGACTAGCTCCACAATCCTTATATATATGATATTTGTTATGTCATTCTCATAAAATATTCAAAATTTAATAAGTATTCCAAATTTAATGAAATTTTTAACCTACCAATATCAATTTCATCGAGTATAGTAGTATGCATATTTCATAAATCAGTTCGCTTTAAATCGCCGAAGAGTATGCGCACGCTGGTAAAGGAAATAAATGAAGAATTCCAAAAGATGAATAATCTGAAAAAGTTATTATTTGTTTACATTTAGTGCAATGTAAACGAATGAGGACAAGATAAGTATTTGATTACATTTACTTCAAGCAACAATAGCAGGCCTCTCCGTATTTGATTACAATTGTGAAAAGTGAAGCAAATACGGACAATTCAGGGTTTTGTTTACATTTAAATTCAAAATAATATATATATATATATATATATATATATATATATATTGTTTTTAAATATATATATCTAGCACGGCTGACGCTTACGCATTTTATTCTTATACGTATAGAACATTATTTTCAGTTTACCATTTTTATTTGTAGCATGACTAATGCTTATTCGTCTTTTTCTTGTGTGGGCAGAATACCACTCCTCATTTTCGTACATTAGGTCATTTTTCTAGAACGGTATTTTTCGTTTGTTTAAATTTTTGTTAACATTATTAACAATTTGTTTTCATCGTATAATGTGATCGACATTCAAAAGTCAATTTGATTACAAAAGGATTATATTTTCATTGAACCCATATATGCCCGTTATGTATATTTTCCGAAGTTATTGTGCTGCGTTTTAATAATATCTCGCTTCTAACAAGTAAATAATTACGTGAAATCTATAAAAGTTGCTTGAATTATCAGTCGGAAATACAATGTAATTCGTCAAGAATCGTAATGCTGCATTTGTAAGTGCACTAATTGCCTTCTAGCTCGGGAGCAAGAGCCTGTACAGGAGTTCGATTTAGATTTTATATAGACGTCAATTTTGCCAGCATGTAATGTAGCACGGCTGTTATTTAACCATTTTATTTTTACATGTATACAGAAATAATTGCTTTTGACCAGTCCCTTTTGAAGCATGACTAATGTTTGGCCATTTTATATCTTGTGTTTACAGAATAGCATTTGCAGTTAGATTTTGAATTCGTCACTTTTTCGTACATTAGGTCATTTAAATAATAATTGATTGCGGAGTGACAGCTTCATATTTTCCAATGCCGAGTTTTGCGTACGCGGGTTGGAGCTTTGCACCAACAGTTTCACAAAGATCCGATTGATCACAATTTCCATTTCCTTTTTGTCTTCGATCTGGCTGAGTTTGTTCTCGTCCCAATGGAAATGCAATTCTCTCACATCTTTGTTTACTGGCAACGTTTTGGAACAAAAATCCCCGTTCCATCACCAGGCAAATAATCACATATATACACAGCTAAATGCATACAATAGCAGATTTAAGCAAATGTGGTAAACTGGTTCCGGAATTGTTCTATTTATATGCTATCTTATTGACTCACCACTGGTTTTCAACATAGAATTTGGTTCATTATTTTCATGTTAATAGTCAGATGTTGTTAAATCGCAGTAATTTCAATGGGATGAGTGTACACGTGCAGTAGTTGGTTACTCCTCAATCAAAAACAAACGAAAATACATAAAATGATTTAAATCAAGTTTGCGAGCTTGAAGTAAACACCAACCCAATTGTATTTAACCAGTCTACGAACAACATAACAAAACTACCGCCAGCTGCAACGCCCTGACGCGTTTCGATCTTCCATGATCCTCATCAGAGTACGACGGCAAACTGCCTATCGAGGATCAACCGCATTGAATATATATGGAAATCAAATTTAGATATTTAGCTTGAAGTAAAAACCAACCCCATTGTATTTAACCAGTCTACGAACAACCTTGAAAAACTACTGCCAGCTGCAACGCACTCTGATGATGATCACGGAAGTTCGAAAGGCGTCAGTGCGTTGCAGCTGGCGGTAGTTTTGTTATGTTGTTCGTAGACTGGTTAAATACAATGGGGTTGGTGCTTACTTCAAGCTCGCAAACTTGATTTAAAGCATTGTTACCACCACCAGCGCAATCAATTATTGTTAAATTGTATTGTCTATATATATATGTCGAAAGCTGCAAATAGTTAATGTTCGTGACTGCATAGAAATTGTGCAGCCGACATTTCCAGTCAAGTTCAATGTATGCAAAACTGCTAGATGTGAGAGCCGCATATCGAAATTTGATCTCCATATATATTCAATGCGGTTGATCCTCGATAGATAGTTTGCCTTGGTAAACAGATGATGATCATGGAAGGTCGAAACGCGTCAGTGCTTTGCAGCTGGCGGTAGTTTTGTTATGTTGTTCGTAGACTGGTTAAATACAATGGCGTTGGTGTTTACTTCAAGCTCGCAAACTTGATTTAAACATTGTTACCACCACCCGCGCAATCAATTATTGTTAAACTGTATTGTCTATATATGTATATGTGTCGAAAGCTGCAAACAGTTAATGTTCGTGACAGTAAGCATGACATCATTCAATTCAATATATTACAGTTAAATACTGTTTGTTGCGAAGAACTAATATATATGCAAGTATGTATTAGGTTTTGCGAACCTAGTAACAAATTAGTTCAGTTGTGACCAGAAGGATAAATCAAGTTTGCGAGCTTGTAGTAAACACCAAACCCATTGTATTTAAACAGTCGTCGAAAAACATTAAAAAGCAACCGTCATGCGTACGCACTGACGCGTATCGTCCTTTGATGATCATCATCAGAGTACGATGTCAAACTGACTAGCGAGGATCAAACCGCAATTGTACAGCGGAATTTACAGTAAAGTACAATGTATGTCAGACTACTATATGCGAGAGCCTCATATTTAATTTTTTTCCATATATATGCATTGAGACTTGATACTCGCTAGTCAGTTTGCCCTACGCCTCTGATAATGATCATTAAAGATCGAAACGCGTAGGTACGATGGAAAACTGACCAGTGAGCTCAAACCACATTGCATATATGTGGAAAGCAAAATTAGATATGCGACTCTCACCTTAATAGTCTTAAATACGTTACACATGACTGAAAATGTCGCCTGCGCAAATTCTTTGCAATCACGAACATTAACTGTTTACAGCTTTGAAATTTCCAATGTTCCCTGTCAAGACTTTGAAATAGTTGTTAGTCCAGACAGAAAATTGCATAGAATAGCCTATGAAATTTATAAACTAGACTAGTATAATCTTTTCTGCGCACACCAATTAGAGCTCATTTACAGCAGTGTCTTGCATATTATCCCCGAAAAAACCTGGTGTTAGTTCAGTAACGTTGCTCGATGACTTATTAAATACAGTGGTATACGTGTTAACTTCAAGCTCGCAAACTTGATTTAAAGAACTTTTACCACCACCCGTGCAATCAATTATTGTTTAATTGTATTGTCTTTACATGTGTGTGTTTGTGGCGAAAGCTACAAAAATTTAATTTTTGTGACTGTATAGAAATCGTGTCAATGCTTGCCGCTGGCGTACTTTGGTTATATTGTTCGATGACTGGTTATATAAAATAGTATTGAAGTTTACTTCAATCTCACAAACTTGATTTAAAGAATTGATTTAAAAAATTGTTTCATTTGTACTTACTGGTAGGTCTCTTGAGTATATCTGTCTTTTCACTAGTTAAGTTTATGTCGACTATGTACGTGTGTGTACGTGTGTCTGCACATCTTTATACATTGAAATGAAATGATAGTGACTTAAATTTGCTTTTTGGTACATTTATACTTACTGATAGATCTCTTGAACACAAATGTCTTTTCCCTAGATATCTTCCAATGCTGCGTTATGCGTATGCGGGTTGTAGCTTTGCACTAATTGTTTCACAAAGATCCGATTCATCACAATTTGCATGTCCTTTTTGTCTTCGATCGGGTTGATTTTGTATTCGTCCCTTTCTTCCGAAGGCTTCAATATCGTTCATAATAACGAATGGAAATGCGCTTCTATCACATTTTTGTTAACTGGCGACTTTTCGGTGCCTACTAGCTAGCACTATCATCAGACCACTATACATAGCACAATACTCATAATAGCAGATTTTAGCAAATGTGTATAAGCTTCCATGTTGCAAAATAATAAACATTAACAACATCATTATTATAATTCTGATCACCATTATTACCAATACCATCATCATAATCATAAATATCATCAATAATAACACGATTATCATCATTATCATCATCAACATCCTTGTAGTCATCAATAACATCATTCTTTTGGTCACCATTGTTATCATCATTGCTAATATCATCATCAATATTATCACCATCATAATCAACAAGGTAGTAATTATAGTTTTGAGCACCACTATCAACACCATCATCAACATCATAATTATCATCAACGTCATCATTAACATCACAAATATCACAATCATCATCATCATCATTCTTGTTGACATTATTATCAACATGGTTACTATTGTATTCAACATAATCGTCATCAATATTATCACCGTCATCTACGTAATCAATAAAATTCTGATCAACACTGCCAACACCACCTACCTCATCATCATAATTATCATCAATGCCAATGGTGAGAGCAACAGAGGTAGACTTGCCCAAATTCGTGCTACGTCCGCTGAAAATTCTGCAAAGCATGTGAATACTTGCCAGTAAGGGCAAAACCGATCTACCGGATGAATTGCGTTTTCGGCTTTATTCGATGCATAGTTCATACTGAGAAAAATATAATTGGATTATTGAATACCACCCGAGATATAATGGCAAAAGTTGACCAGGTGTAATAACAATTCTCAAGTCAACAAGGGCATTGATCAATGCTCAAAATCTCGGATGCCACATTGATATTTTTATTCTTAAATTGTTGCCATTATCGTTTAAAAAAATCAGCTAGGACAAAGTAATTAAGTGGAGAGGCTTGTTAGTGCAAAAATTAACGTTAGGCCGTACAGAATACATTTACGTGTTAGGAGGAATTTATTATAGAAGTTGTTTATTTTCTCATTTAGATGAGGGAAATGTATTATGGAATGATGCACATACTTCGCATTTTAACTTTGAAAGAAGGATTTATGCGTCGTTGCAGTTTGTAGCTCCTATTCATTTTTTCCAAAATGTCTATTGGTTGGGTTTCATTAGCTATATTATGTAATATTATACCTAATATATATATATATATATATATATATATATATTATATATATATATATATATATATATATATATATATATATATATATATAAATATATATATTCTTTTGAAATGCGAGCTTTAATAAAATTCATTGTTCCCTTCTTGTGTGCAAAAACAAAAAGAAATTTTATCAGATATAAGAAAATTTTCTTTCTCATGGTCTTCTCAAATATCTACTCATGAACATACCTTTATATATAAATTGGAAAGCAAAACAAGATAGAAATATTTGAACATAGAGAGAGTGTGGAAAATAGAAACCAATCAAATTGCGTGCGTCACCTCCAGTTCAAGCTCAATGCTTGTACGTGCTTCTTCTGCTTACATAAATCCGGCTGCAATTTGTTTATCCATAAGGCTTCGTATGTGGCTAGCTCTCTTTTGTTTTTGCATTTAGTAATTACATTGAATGCTACGTCTGGAGAACATACGTGCGATGTTTCGATGATGTGTTGCGCAATAGCAGACGTGTATTCACCATTTGATTTGCGCACAACTTGAACACAAGTGCAGTTACTTTAAACGAAGTTATTATTCTTGGTCACAACTAAATATTATGGAGATTTGCATATTTGGGCTTTACGCTCTTGCTTCGTTATTGCTAGAAATTA